>WSFP011363686.1:0-32652 GCA_009831015.1 Picea engelmannii
CTCATATATGATACAATGGAATAAAAGTAAGCAAGCATATGTATACAAAATGGAAATGAAACTACAACTATACTACACTAGCATGATATGTAGATGGTATATACAATGAATGAAAATACCTACCTAACTTACCTCTAATTACTTGTTAGTTGAATGCTAGGTGTAGTCAAATAGACAATGAAACCATCTTAGCAATATCTCATAATACCTACCTATGTGCTTCATCATAAACCAAAACAATAATAATTCAAGAACAAAAATAACATGAGTTAGAAAATGTATTGTATCATTGGAAATCCTAAAGTCTAGCTCATGGAGGTTGGAGGGAGGGACAAAATTATGCCAATTCACACTCTTAGGAAAGTTCTCAATCCATATCAGAAAGTGATCGTGAAAAATCAAAGGTTCAAAAGACCAACTCAAAGAGTCTGAAGGTTGGCTACCTTGGACATCTTCAAATCTTGAAGTTTGGGAAAGGACTAGTAAAAACCTAGAGAATGATTGGAAAATTTCTAAGGGAAATTTGAAGGAGTGATATAATAAACTTCTTCTTAAGGTATTCAACCTACCCTTGAATTTTAAAAGAAGACTTTTCCCTGGAGAAAACTCAAGACAAGGGACATGTTTTCCAACTACACCCTTAGTGACATAGCGAGGTAAAGTAATCGAAGGGGGCACAATGATGGTTTCTTCATAAAATAAATCCAAGTTCTCAAAGGAGTACTCATCAAAATATTCAAGGTATGACCGAAAATCATCAGGAGAAACTAGAACTAGGTCACCCTTGGAGATGTCTGTAACTATATCGTTTCCTTGTTGTCAGATGTCAGAATCATTAGTAACCTCATATGATAGTTGTAAAGGAAACATTTGGAAATTTCCTTCCATATCATAAATGAAATCCTCATTAGACCCAATCACATCCCACTTATGTCTTCCAACATGTATGAACTCATCAATATTATCAACAATGTCACTACCTTTATCATAACATGAAGGATTTAATGGAAGCAAGGGCTCCTCTAGTACTCCTTTACTTTACAAATCATAAAACAAAGCATCACCAAAATATTGGAAAGGGAAATAACTTATCGTGTTCATTTCTTGTTGTGTAGGAGGATCAATCACTTGGATGACTTCATCAGACGAAGGAGCAGTTACTAGTGCTTCATCCTCATAATTCACTTCCCTAGTTAAATCTTTACTGCATTCTATCGAATCATGGGAAAAATATTACTCCCCTTCAAGGGGTTGGCAATTTTCTTCATAAATATCTCCTTCTATATTAGAAGGTCATTTTCATTGAGTATGGTATACATCCTTGAGATCTTCCACAATCTCAGTGGTGAATCTGTCGTTCTCTAAGGCTATTGTGAGATTTTGAAGGGCATCTTCATATGTCTGGCATCATGGTTTGACAAATTCAATAAACCTACGAAAGATGATATACCCCTATCTTAGAAATGAAACAAGTAAATTAACCATAATCATTCATTCACAATAAAGAAATGAAGATTTTCCACTTCACCAAGAATAATCAAGCATAAACCCTAGTTGAAGATCCTCCACATGAAAATTTTCCAAAATACACTAAGAAATTCCTCCTCCAAGAAGTGCGCACCACTAGATTTCAGAAAGCAACCCTTAAATAAGGCTGGATTTTAGACCACCACTTGTGTGATGAGTGAATGATGATAAAATATGAGAGTTTTGTCTTTTATTTATTCAATATCAATGACCTTTAATTATTTTTAGGTCATAAAAGGACGAGATGGCCAGATTACATCAAAAATCTAGTTTTGACATAATTCCAATAAGTAAACCCTAATTTCACTTTTAGAGATGATGTCATACCCTTCTAAGGTGATGTTAGACCCCTAGGATGGAACACTAGGCATCAAATGAAAAATTCTTTGCCTTCAGAGGCCCCAAATGCTGCCATACGTGCCAACTAGCACCAAACCATCCCCATAAGTGCCAAACCCTAACTAGATGACGTAAAGGGTCAACATGATGATGTTAGGGGCCCTCAAGGGCCAACGTCATGGTGGAAGGGAAAGACCCCCTGGGTCTAGTCCTACCAGAGTGTCTTGGGGAAAACATCATTATTTCTTCTGCGTGCCATCCTATGGTGTCTCTCTTCCCCTGGTTGGGGTCACAACATCCGTCTATTGCGCTTTCAGCCCTATGAAGGCCTAACTTAATCATTTCCCCACATGTACCTGTCTACCGAGAAAAGTCCTGCAACAACAACAAATACACCCTCCATGGGATCATAAGTCACAGGGATCATAGCAATGCCAATCACATATAATAATCAAACTACCCAAACATGTGCATCAAACCCCCCTTTACCCAGACAAATGATCAAAGACGTTATGCAGTTTAACAATTCAAGTTTGGAGAGGGTCTCAGGATGTCGTATTGGGATAATTCTCCTCAAGTTTGGGGTGTTTCCCAGGTGAAGACCAATCTAGGTCATGTAAGTGTGTGAAATGGTGTAGGGGAAACATTTGGGTAGATGGTGCAATGATAAAAGGGAAATGTAGGTCTTGCCTGTGGGTGCCTCTGTAGAGGGTGAGCTGCACCTTGTCATGGATGCCATTGTTTCCTATCCCATTCAATGCATTTTATTCTTTGTATTCTTTTTTTTTTCAAGGTAAAAGTTGGGGGACACTGTCCTAGTGTGGTGACCAATGGTGACAATGTTACCCACAAGCACTTCAAAGAAATGAGAAGGCTAGATCGTGATGAGACCCCCTTTCTCTTGGCTATGCCACCAAGAGCCACTAACCTGGTTTGGTTACCAGATAGATGGTAGTGTCATACTGTTACATGCCGATGGACCTAATAGGCTGGCTCATGATGAGACCTCCCATCCACCAACTAGACCTTGAGTTTTATTTTATCTTATGGGTCCCCTTTTCTTACTGAGAATCCTTTCATTTCTTTCTCAGGAATCCCTGGGCGAATCATCTCCAAGGTTTTATTTAGTTTTTAACTCTTTCCAACTACTTTTACCCTCTAGGCCTTTAGCCCCTTCTTCCCACAAGGCAAGGTACAACCCTTACTAGTGTGGCAAACCCAATTCACAAACCAAGTTAGGGGAAGATGAGAGGGATAATGATGAAAAATGGTAGGTATGGAAGGAATGGACGATGACCTTTCATGGAACCACCCAGTGGCAACTCATCCTAAAGGGAACCAACTTACTAGGGCATTCTGTCACCCCCCCAAGGTATGAACAAGTTAAAGAGAATAATTTCCAAGAAAATGCCATGAAATAAAGGAGAGTTCAGTGAAAGATATTCAAATGCTTCGAAAATCAGAGTGACACATACCATGATACCCAAACTCATTACCTCATGGAGCATGACCCACCGTTACTTCAGGACCAAGATGGTGGGATGGATGTTGCTGTTGCTAATAGATGTGATGCACTAGAGAAAATATGGGCCCTCCGGGGCCAAGCTAAAGTCATCTTTCTCTTGGTACCTGTGGGCCTCGAGAAATAATCTCCTTATTTATCCCTAAGACGGGGGATAACAAGGCCTATTTAATAAATATGAAAAATTCAATGTAAGAAGGCCCAATAGAATCTTCCACTTCTAGAAATATCTTCATCTAGAATGTTCTTTCGAAGATAGAATTAGTATAAATAAGAGTAGGAGGCATGAGAAAGATCTGTCTTGCAAATTATTGTAATAGAGCACTGCTCTCCCTGAGGATTTCCCCCTCGAAGAGGCAAGTGAAATTTGCTCCCATTTCAATAAAGGTATCATTTGGGTGTGTTATTCTCTACATTATGTTGTTTTGTTGGTAATTTCCATTATATTCGTGTTTCTCCTTAATATCACATAACCAGGTGCATAACACCTTTGCTTGGGATTTTTATCAAACACCTTCTTAACGTTTCCTTGATTTTCGACAAGATGGTCAAAATCTTTCCTTCTATTCTCATCAATTTCTACAAGTTGATTTCTCCTTGCGTGAAATGCTTATTTCTCAGTAGTGAAGTGTTCAAGTAATTGGTATACATGGATCTTCAAATGGATAGGAAAGGTGATATCCACCCATATACTAACACAAATGGGCTTAATCCTATGTAGTACTTCGTTCGTGATTATGTCTACCCAAACAACATATTTAATCTTACTATCCCAATTTTTCTTGTTGTCCCCCACAATATTCTTGATGATGGCAATAATTTTTTGTTACTTAGCTCAAAAAATCCATTCCCTTGCAGGTGATAATTAGATGGGTGGGATAAAAAAATTCCATAATAAAAACAAAAGGAAGACACTTCATATGATCTAAATGCCTTAGCATTGTCAGTAGCGATCTTGGCCAGGACACCAAATTGAGTGATGATACTATCCTCCAAAAAATATTTCACTACACTATATGTTTCTTTCTTAGTTGAAATAGATTCAACCCATCTTGTGAAATAGTCAGTGGTTGTGAGGACACACTTGAATCCATTACTAGAGTTCTCTTTAAATTCCCCAATGAATTCAAGCCCCCATTGTTGGAATGGTGCCTCTACTAAAACTGGTTTCAAAGGTAAGGACGCTAATTTATGTTTTCCTATAAACAACTAGCATTATTGGCATGACCTAACAAATCTATGTACATCATGGAAAATAGTAGGTCAATAATGTCTTGTTCTTAATATCTTGTGAGTTGTGGTTCAGGCAACATGAAGACCCCCACATAATCCCTTATATAAATCTTCCATTAACTCCTTGGCCTCTTCATCATCAACACATCTTAGCACAAGGATATTGGGCCATTGGTATTCCTCCAACCAAGGCCACCTTGAACAATACAATAATTAAAAGTTTTAAACCTCAAGGCAATTATCTTATGATGAACAGGGTGGTTTGGACATGTTAAGTGTTTCAAATAATAAATTATGTCCATGTACCACTCATGTTTTTCTAATTTATCCAACACATCAATCACCTCATTGATACCCAATGCCTTTTCATTTCCTTTAGTAAGAAATTTAGCAAGACCTTGACTCTTCATCAATTTAGTTGGTATGATCTCTAATTCATAATCCTAGATCCTAGATACTCACATGTCATGTGTTCCAAGAAAATCTTGTTGAGAAAGGATATATTTCATAGCAATACGCAGGACATAAGCATGATCTTTGAATATCCCACATATAGTCGGATGGGTAAGTTTGTTTCTTCGTAAGGATTTCACTAAGGTGCAAGTTTATTTCTTCATTATCTTATAGTTCATCTAAGAATCCCCTAGTACTTAACTCATAAATGCTATAGGTTTCTCTTGATTATTATCATTATTTTGCAAAAGGAGACCAACTATCTCTTCTTCCAAGGAAAAGGTAAACAATTTAAACTTCTTTGAATAGTTAGGACTAACTAAGACTAGTGTTGCACTTATTTAATGATCTTGAAGGAATTTCCAGAATGGTCATCACATTTGAATTCATGGTCTTTATTCAAAATATTAGAGATTGGCTTCATGATCTCAACAAAATTTGGGATAAACCTCCAAATGAAATTAATCTTTCCAAATAAATATTGCACAACCTTTTTGGTCTTAAGTAAGGGGATTTTCTAGATTGTTTCTATTCTAGATAGATCAATCTTGACCACCTTATTAGAGATGATATGTCCTATCAACTTCCCTTCATCCAAACCAAAGATTGATTTCTTAGGATTTAGGGATATGCCATATTTTCTACAAATGTCAAAAATTTGTCTTAGATGGCGAATGTGGTCCTTTCTATCCTTAAAAAATATTATTAAATCATTTTAGTAGATCTATATGATTTTTCCAATTAATCCATAAAATCATAGTCCATAACTCTTTGAAATGTATATCTTTCATTCATTTGGTCAAATGGAATTCTAATATACTCATAGGTTTCCCAAGGAGTCAAGATTGTAGTCTTATTTCAATCTTTTTCCTTTACCAATATTTTATTATAAGCTGAAAACCCATCAAGTATGGACAAAATGCATGCACCTATCACTTTGTGTAACAAGTTCCCCATATTTGGTAAAGGATAATTTTATTTTATGGATAGTGGTTGAAATTTGTAAAGTCAACACAAAGCATGATCTCACCAATTTTCTTCCTCACAACTACTAAGTTTGCAAGCCAAGAAGAGTGTCTAGTTGGAGCAATGATTTTGGTTGCAAGCATTTTATCTAACTCTTTTTGGATTAAGGGAAGGAGCTTGGGATTAATCCTTCTCAACTTTGGTTTGAAAGGCTTAGCATATTCCTTAATTGGGATGGTATGCTGGATGATATCCCCTTTGTAAGCCTTTAGGTCATCATATGACCAAGAAAACACATCTTGATACTCCCTTATTAATTTTTCTATTTGATTCCTCTCTTCCTTGGAAGTACCCTTTCCAATATTTATCATTTTGGGACTAGCCTTAGAGAAAATGTTAATCTCCACATATTGGTTGGGTTTGGTTTATTCAACCTTTTTCCTTTGCATGCCATGTCTATCAAAGATTCATTCCAAGGGGTCCAAATCTTTTGGATATTGTAACTCCACCTTAAGTATTTCACTTCAAAAACTTCATTCAAACCTTTCCAATCAACCTTGTTATCAATGTACTCTCCCTCACTTGTCAAAAATATTTCCACTTGTTCATCATCATTAAACACTTGCCAATTGTCATAAGTATCTAGGACCGAAGGTTTATAAAGAACGCCCATTTTGACCTCTCCAGATGTGGTGATCTCAACTGATTGGATAGAAGAGGCACTTATGGCTAAGGCATCAACGAAATCATTTTATTCCATTGTAATATAATTAATGGAGAAAGCCTCAAAGTGGTTTAAAGGTTTATAATTTCACACCTATATCTCTTCAACCTTTCATTTTTCATGAAATATATGTTTTTAACTTAGAAAACTACTAGCTTAAAATCTCCAAAGACTTCAAAAAAAAAAAAATTAATACCCATCTCAATAGCCAATTCAATTCCTAGGAATAAGGTTTCATACTCAACAACATTATGTGTAGCCTCAAACTCCAATCTAGAGGAAAATCTCAAAGTATCTTTTTGAGGAGAAATAAAGACAAGGCTTGTGTTGGGACTTTATTTTGATGCTATCACCACTGCTAATTAAGCCAATTTTGACCCTATCCCTCTCCTTTTTGCCTAAATATAACCCTTTTTGTCAAAAAATTTATGATTTCTACGGGATGAACCACACAAAGAGAATTTAAAGGTATTAAGTTATCTTTAATCTTAAATTCCTAATTTTGATAAACTAAATGTCATTAATAGTCATTTCCTAATCAATAATTACTAGAATTTCAGGTTCCAGTAATCCGTCGTTGGTTTGTATAACAACAATCTTCTAAAATCAAATCTGCCACTTCAGGACATCCACAATATTTAGGACATGGTTCGATTCCTATTCCTTATCCATAAAGCTAAACATGATGATCGATAGATGGTAGTCAACTCCAAAGTCAATGCCAATAGTGACTTTGTAGGAACCACGATTTTGTGCACAAGTGTCATGAAATTGTGACAAAATAATATTTCATTGATTTCCCAATGAAGATTAGAGAAGGGTGCAAAGAATATATCATCCCTTGTTTTGACTATAACCATTTTTAGCCACGGGGATATGACAAATGTAGGAATTACGGGATGAGGTGTTACACTATATTTTTAATTTGTAATATTTATAAAGAGAGGTTTAATACTTATTTAAGGGATTAGATGAAAAACCAAAGGAAGACGGAGGATTTGACGTTGTAACTCGTTGATATATTTTCTAGGTTGCTAATAGAAAATATTTTATGCTTCATACTACGTATTGTTGCATCATTTTAATTTGTTCTCTTTTCATGCAGTGTGTTATTGAATTATTTTATAAATTAGAGTACTCTATTTTAGTGTGGCATAGGTTTAGTTATTTGATCACATAGATTGGTAACCTTACACTTACAACCTATAGGAAATATCCCTCATCAATTGCTATTAAACTAGATGTTTAGGGTATTGTTAGGGTATTGTTACAAGATCATTTTAATCTCTTAGATTGAATGAACATTGTAACTTGGTATTCAATAATTACAATTATAGTAAACAAGGTTGTGTGGCAACGTAGTCCCTGTTAAGCAGGTTATAAGGGAAATTGTGGAAAATGGGGTCCAATTGTAAATGACGACAGTGTTCGGTGCAAAATGTATATCACGGAAATGTTGTGTGCAACATGTATATCATAAAGCATGGGGCATAAAATTTCGTTAGCGTTGAGGCACGACCCCGCGGAGAGATAATTGGTTAAGTGTGCCGAGTTGAAGTGGGATAGGAAAAAGTAGTAGAGGTAGATGGAAATTGTAGCGAAGATGTGGCAAGAAACATGAAGCACAGGTGGTATCCATGTAGTAAATGACGCGTGGCATGTAGAGCACCATTTATTTTTTGACTATATTTAACAAAATACAATTTGTGCATAGTGGAAGAAAAAATTTGGAAATTTAAATGCATTAATCATATAGACTGGTGAAAGATAAAAATGTATGAGGACATAAATTTAAAAGGAGATAAAAAAACAGTTTTATTTGAAATATCTCAAAAAATAAAAGTTTGTTACATATTACTGGAAATTTTGAAATATATCAAAAAATAAAAGTCTGTTACATATTACTGGAAATTTCAATGCGTTTGTCATATAGAATGGGATTGGGGCTACCCCGGACCATAAGAGAAATATGTACAAGAAACAAGACTGTAGAAAGAAGATAGAGTGCAATACCTGCAAAAAAATAAATTGAAAGGTATAAGTGTTTGGCTACACATTTCTATTAAAAAAGTGGAATAACTGGGTTGATAAACAAAGTAGGATGCGATCAGTAGACTTACAGTGATGGTACATATGAACCCTTTTTCTATTTGCTTGCGGCTGTCGTTTCATTGATGTCGTCGGCGACTGCTGGAGTTGTGGCAACTGTCTGTTGCCTTTCGTCGGTGACCTACTTCAATTCCCTTTCGATCCATTCTTCAATGTAGCTTCTCATTGGGGCGACGTTGATCTCATTCTGGATTTTTATGTTGAAAAGATCCTTTTAAGTTGGATGCAGGGGTGGATGGCATGGCTATTGCCAAAGGATTGGAAAGCAATGGCATAGGAATCAAAGCCTCTTCCAATTTCTTGATCCGGTCCTTCAGTCTGGCATTCTCGGTCTCGATGCCTCCAATACAATCATGAAGTGCATCTCCACTCGCCTTGTGAAGTTGACAGATTTGGGACGACTGCATGTTGGCAAGGTCAACCTCTGAACGAGATTTTCCTTTCTTATTTTTTACATCTTTTTTCTCAATTATCAATTTTTTGGACTGGCTGTCAAAAACAACGCTCTGGAACACAAAGGATTCATCTTCGTCAAAATTTTCAGTATTGGATATGTCCATTGGATGACTATGCTGGATGGCGCCTCTGGGCTGATCAAGGTAGTGAAGAATGCTATCCAAATCAGTGTCAAGTTCCACGTTCTAGCTCTGAATTTCCGGCTCTTCTGCCTGTTCCACATTTGTTTTTCTCTTCTTGTCTACTCGAAGCTTGTGAGAAATATCAATTTTAGAGTGAGGAGGGTCGTTATCTCCTCCTCCATTTGAAGAACTCCGAGTTGCTTTGTTGTTGTGGTGGGCCGTTGGAGCGATGCTCCAGGACGTCGTTCTTTTTGGAGTGTTATTCGCTGATTGAACACTCTTGTCACTAGGGCCTTTCCCTTGTTGCCTATACAATTTAGTTCTTCTTTGCAGTGTGTCTAGGTCGTCGACATCAGAAGTAGGAGCGTTTTCGCCAGTGTCTTTGTTTTCGGACAGGTGTTTTTTGAAAAAACAATCACCGAGGCCAAGTGTTTGTAAATGTTGTCGAAAAATATTATCAGGGTCGAACCCTCTTATGCTTTCAACATATCTCAGGTTGAAGTTGCTAGAATGCACTGTGAATTTGTAAATTTTATTGACGTTTTTAAACACAAACTCCTCGACTTTCCAAGGCAGAGGAATGAACTATTTTTTTCTCTTCTCTTGCAATAGATGCAACTAGTAGTTGTATTGTTGTGCTACTTCTGCAACAAACATTATGTTCATAATGTAACATGGAAGGAGAGTAGGTTTTTCCATGGAGCCAAAAATTCTTATCATAGTGTAATTATCCAAATGTTCAAGTGTCCCCTTCTTGTCCAAAAAACTGGTTTCTTGTTCAGAGATGCAGGAGCATCTTTTCCTAACAACAAAACTTTGAAAATAGACACGAAGCCATTAAAAACCTCATAAAAGAAGTGGGAAGCCTTGTGCTTCCACAAGGCCTGGTACTAGAATGTTACTAGGTCGAATTCCCAGTTGACATTCTTGGATGGAGACAGTTCTGGAAACTGACAGCAATGTGCTATCACAAAAACTAAGTAGGACGACATATACAATTTCTTTTCCCTTTTGAAGCTTGACAATTGGGAACATATTTCATGGGAAATTAACTTGCCCCAATAAAAAATGGCTTGTTCGTTGACTGTGAAATACAAAATATAAAGATCCATCTGGGAAACAGTTGTTGTGGACTCTTGTCTCGTTATTCTTGTAAACAACCAGGAAATTTCACGAAATGGATTTCTAAATGAACTAACCTGCAAGCTTGTGACATCTTTAGGAACTAGAATCGAGTCTTCCAATAAATGGGGCAAGAGTTCCAACCCGTTATTATGCTTTGCTAGGAACTGTTTGCAATATTCTCCTCTAAATGTCAATGTTGGATCCGACAATCTTAACATTTGGCAGAAGACCTGAGGTGACAAAGAAACATAAGAGCGGTCCTGGAGTGGAATAATTATTTTGTTTGAAATAAATTTATCGGCACACCAAGAGACCAGGTCCTTATAGTAAAAAACCTTAGGAACACAGCCTGCACGAGCAATCCCAGAGCTCAAAATTACTTGGTTCTCTGTGACAGGGGTTGACTAATAAGAATAATCCATGGACCACTAGAATTTATGGTCCTCGCGCCCGAAGATGTTCACTGTATCTCCACATAAATGCTATCGAGATGATGCCATAGGTTTATGAGAACGTTAGTTTGCTCCAGATGATGGTTGAAATGAACTCATAGAGTCGATAATGTAACTCTCCGCTAAATCTTGGTTAAATGATTATGAATGGGAAAGCTCATCGAGACTTTCACTGATTAATGACAATCTGTATGGGTCGTGCATGATGAACTGTTAACAGTAAATATTACTTATTTCATATTTAGAAATGCGAAGGTGGTGGGTACGACGAAGAGAAATTAAGGATTGGAGGTTTCGTGAACGTGCCAAGGCGATGACGTGCGAATGACATTTCATGATTTTGAAATCAACACTTGGAAGGGATAATATAACCCCCCACAAATCTTGGTTTAATGCGTATTAATAGGATATCTCCTCGAGCCTTTTTCTCATCAATGACAATCTATACGGTTCCTACATGATGAGATGTTAGAATTAAATGTCAGTAATTTCATATTTAGAAATAAGATATGTGTGTATATATATAAACATTTTTTTTTCTTTTATTATAGACAAGTGCGAAGGTCACAGAGACCGGGGAGAGCAAGGAACGAATGGAAAGGTTTGAAAAGTAGTTGGATGCGATTCAAAATAGGGTTACGAGGATACTTAGGAGAGGCGAGTGTTCCACGGTCAAACTTTATGTATCGAAATTTTTGATTGCAAAACGTGTAAAATGGAAGAGAGCATGATGGGGCAGTTCAATGGTCGATTTGTATATTTGCAAGATTCTGGGAAAATGGGTAAGTATGGAATAGGGAAACGGTCAGGAAGACTCGTTCTCAGAAGCGAGGATTGAATTTTTCGTAAACGGACCAACCCGACAACATGAAAATGACATTCCATGATGTTTGAAATTAATGCTTGCTAATTGCATGCCTAGAAATAAGATCTTATATATAATTGGTAATTTCTAATTGCAAAAGGGTGCGGGAGCAGGAAACAACGACTAGGAATTGAATATTTCTTGAACCCGCCAAATCGACGATCCCCGAAAGAAATTTGAAGAAATGGAGAAGTATGGAAAACAGACAGACGAGCTTCAAAATGGGGTGACAATAGTTCCACAGAATACGTGAGGACCCAACAGTTAAATTGTATTTCTCGGAAGTTTACAGTGAAAAATGTGTATCTTGGAAGAGGGCATGAGAGGTAGACTGTAATACAAAAGATGGTATGATCTAAGTCCGGTTGTAAATTTGTATATCACGGAAGTGATAGTACTGTTCGCAGGTCATGGAACAATAGAAGTCCAACTAGAGCCCACCTATTGGGAATCCGCGGTCGGAGAAGTGTCTAGGTATGGAATGGGGAAGCGGTCGATCGATGTGACGATATAAGAGTAGGAATGAAAACGTGAACTCACAAGTTTGCCCACGTGCGCAACCAGACATTTTTGAAAAAATGAATAAGTGACAAGAAAGATAAATTTCAGGGAAAAGAGAAACATATATTTGGATAAGTATAGAAGATGGAAAAGAAGGGCCAATATATTCAATCTGTAACATACATCCCATTTTCCTACCAAGATATATACTTGGAAAGAAGTGCGAAGGTCGTGGGCCAACCCTGGAGCCCGCCAGCCCTGGATCCCGTGTGTCAATCTGTATATCGTAGAGCTTCAAAAGTTGTTTGGAGGTGATGGAAAAATAGAAGTGCAATGTTGAGCCAGCCCACGCACAAGTCCTCCTATCAATTTGTATATCACGGAACTCTGGATGCTACTTGTAGGACACAAAACAATAGAGAGCCAATTTAAACAAAGGGTAGGTGCTCGGTTGAAACACGCGAATATGCCAACTAGTGCAACAACGTATTTTCGGAAAAAAATGATTAAGTAACCAGGAAGAGAAACTACAGGGGATAAAAAAGTGGGAAAATAGAAAGGCAGAGGGCAATTTTCGTAAGTGCAAATTGGCTTCAAACAAGCCCCATTGTTGCAAAACATCATTTTCTACTAATTGTCAACAAATGCTTTGCTGAAGATTAGATTTTATTGCGATGTGTGGG
Source organism: Picea engelmannii (assembly GCA_009831015.1). Taxonomy (NCBI): domain Eukaryota; kingdom Viridiplantae; phylum Streptophyta; class Pinopsida; order Pinales; family Pinaceae; genus Picea; species Picea engelmannii. The sequence goes on from WSFP011363686.1 coordinate 13,078, forward strand.
TGTTGATACATTCTTCCATGACTGTAACATATTAACTTAAGTATTAAACTTCATTTTCTACTAATTGTCAACAAATGCTTTGTTGAAGATTATATTTTATTGGAATGTGTGGGTGTAAGTGTGTTCTTGATACATTCTTCCATGACTATAACATATTAACTTAAGTATTAAACTTCTTGCATTATGGGTTGTTAGCATTAAAACTTAATAATTGCATGTCGGAAAAAACGATTAAGTAACCAGGAAGAGAAACTACAGGGGATAAAAGAGTGGGAAAATAGAAAGGCAGAGGGAAGTTTTTGTAAGCGTGAATTGGTTTCAAACAAGCCCCATTGTTGCAAAACCATCATTTTCTACTAATTGTTAGCAAACACTTTGTTGAAGATTATATTTTATTGCAACGTGTGGGTGTTGATACATTCTTCCATGACTGTAACATATTAACTTAAGTATTAAACTTCATTTTCTACTAATTGTCAACAAATGCTTTGTTGAAGATTAGATTTTATTGGAACACGTGGGTGTAAGTGTGTTCTTGATACATTCTTCCATGACTGTAACATATTAACTCAAGTATTAAAATTCTTGCATTATGGGTTGTTAGCATTAAAACTTAATAATTGAATTTCTAGAAACAAGAATGACGATTTTGTTGTAACATTGTACTTTGGTATTACTGTGTTCTATCTGTATTGTGAATATAATTGAACGTTGGTTTGAAACTGTGTGTAATCCATTTTTTCTTTGCATAGAATCCTGGTGGATTGACACAATACATTGTCATATAATTGTTAGATGTTCCATCTTAGAACAAATTACCTAAGTAAACACAATATCAAAGAACTACGAGACCACCGAACCATGCCAATGAGAACAGGCGTTAAATCCAGAAAAGAAGTAGCAACAAAGACTCCAAGGCAATTTTTTTTAATAGCAAATACATTTAAAAAAAAAGAATAAAAACACCGAGTATTGTACATCTATCCTTAGAAATTGGACCCAGTTCTTCGGGCCAAAACATTGGACGTATCTTCCACAAACATAGGCATGGGATCTGTAATATGATGGATCCTTGCAGTTTTCTCCTTGATGAATCATCCTGTGGTAAAATTGATAGTTTTCAGAAGCTTTCCGTGAGGAAGAAGACGAAAAAATTGCAGGGCAGAATAGCCCTTAAGTAAAAGTTAGGACACAACTAGAAATCACCTTTGCACAGTCGAAAAGACTGCAGGGATGTAGGTTGCATGTGCAATTCCAGAGGCCCAAATTAGTCCATTCTGGGTGGAAGGAGATGACTAGTAGAAATATTCCTTGCACTAGTGAGAGTTCTGGTCCTCATTCTCGAAGATGTTAATTGTATATCCAGAGAACAAGACACTAGTCCCGCAAGTGAATATTTTTTTGGCTTGAAATATATCTCTGGGAGCATCAACATATCATTTATTTACAGTGAAAGTCTTCTGCCCAGAACGAATTAATTTGGACCTCTGGAATTACTACTTTCAAGCTGTAAAGCGGTTGTTGCATTCAATGTCGATTTCTTTTCTGAAACTCCTTCTAGTGTTGTCAGGACCGCCATCACTGAGTCGGGAAGTTTCTCCCGTTATGGTTTATTTCAATTTTGGCACAGGAGTGGGAACTGTTTCTACATTTCCATCATCCATTGTTGTATCATCGCCCATCAAATCATCTTCTTCCGGCTCGAAATCCATGACATCAACCTCTGCGCCAACCATCAATGAAATTGGGCAGGTTCTCTGAGCAGGCAGGGTTGCCTTGGAATTCTTTGGCTTGAAATATATCTCTCGGTGTACCAAGGGACCATCTCCTTTTTTCCTCCTCGGCGGAGGGAGATGAGTAGTAAGAATATGCCTTGGAATACTGGAACCTCTGGCCATTATGCTCGAATGTGTTTACTGTATCTAGACAGAAGTGCTGCCACAAGTTAACACAAATTTCCATTTGCTCTAGACAATGTTTGAAATGAAAATTGGGGAGGGATAATATAACCCTCAACAAATTATGGTTTAATGTGTATCAATGGAATATGTCCTAGATGCTTTCGCTGATCAATGACAATATCCAGGGTTTGTGCGGAATGAGTCGTTACCATTAAATCTCACTAATTGCATATTTAGAAAAACGTGCGAAGGTGGCGGTGAACATGATGAGAGATTAAGAATTAGAGATTTCTTAAAGGAGCTAACCCACTGGCGCACGAAATAGATTGAATCATGTTTGAAATGAATACTTGGAAAGGATAACACTCTTCTGCACAAATCTTGGTTTAATTCGTAGTAATGAAAAATCTTCTTTGGCCTTCTAGACATTAGTGACAATCTTAATGGTTCCTGCAGGATGAACTACTAGCATTAAAGATTAATTATTGCATATTTGGAAATAAGTACGAAGGTGGTGGTGATGATGAATTGCAACCAAGCATTGTATATTTCATCCACCTGCCAACCTGCGAAACAGATTCCAGTAAATGCCCAAGTATGGAAAGAGGTCAGGCGGGTTACAAAAAAAAGGGTAGAAGATATACCGAGGAGACGTGAGGGGCTGGTGCTCATATTTCATCTCAGTGACAGATATCGACCGTCAATTTGTATGTTGTAGAATTTTGGGTGATGTTTGTGCGTAGAGGAACAACGTAAGCACAATGTCAAGAGGGAAATTTTTATATTGCTGAACTTTGGGTTCTATATATAAAAGCATGAGACATTCGAAAAAAGGACCAAGTAAACATAAAACAAAAGCATACAAGATGAAATGGAATTTGTTTTCTAATTTGTAAGCCGTGGAAGTTCAAGTGCTATTTGCAGGCGACAGAACAATGGAAACACAATGTTGAACCCGTCTATGCAGGAACCCATGATTCAAAAAGTTTGTTCAATATGAAATGAGGAAGAGGTCGGTCAGGCTGGTGATATAAAAGTAACAATGAAAATCTGAAGACGTGAATCCGCCAAATCCCGCACCTAGACATTTTCCGAAAAATGAGTAAGTAAAGAAAGGGAAAGCAGAGGGAAAAGAGAAAGCAGATGACAATTTTCAAAAGTGGGAATTGGTCATAACAATAACTATGGAGTGCATTAAACATGTTAACAGGTTAGTCAATCAAGTAATAGATACAACGAGTGATGTTTATAGTTTCCAGGATCTGTTTGTATAAGAGAAGCATTGAAAAGTTACAAGAAAATATTTTTTTGGATGTTTAAGTAAAGTATCTATATTGTTAGCTTCACTGCAAGTATAACAACAACGAATTTGAATTTTAATGTCCTCTCATTCTTATTGTTGTTCCAATAAAATTCGCATAGCATATGTTCTTTTATTTCAGTTTTTTTGCTAATTTGTGGATCGCGGAAGCCAGGGTGTTGTTTGTAGGCAGCGGAACAATGGAAACGCAATATTGAACCCACCTATCTAGTAACTCGCCTATTTGGAAAACCACGAGACAAAAATTTTGTACAATATGAAACGGAGAAGCAGTTGGTTGGGTTGGTGATATAAAAGTAAGTGAAATCTGAAGACGTGAATCCGCTAACTTCTGCACCTAGAAATTTTCTGAAAAATGAGTAATACATACTAAATATGTACTATAAAGTATGAACATGAGATTTTATAGAGCATGTATGGATCCCACATTCCATAATTAGCCACTTTTTGGATCGCGAATTATCGGGCTGGTGGGCTCAAAATTGGGCCTCTATTGTTCCGTGGCCTACAAATAGCACCCATAATTCCATGATATGCAAATTGACAAGAGGACTTGCGGGCTGGCTCGGTCAACATTGCACTCTTATTGTTTCGTGTTATACAAACAACACTCAGATTTATGCAATATACAAATTGACAAACGAACTCCAGGGCTGGCAACCTCAAGATTGCAATTGTTTACGTATGGTAATCCCTATCAATTGTCTAACATTATCTAAAAACATTATTTTCAATACTGAATTATTAATATTAAATATTGATATTGTACAATTTAATTAGACAAAAAAGTTTGTACAATATGAAATGAGGAAATGGTCGGTCAGGCTGGTGATATAAAAGTAAGTGAAATCTGAAGACGTGAATCCACCAACTTCTGCACCTAGAATATATACTTAATATGTACTTTTATAAAGTAATATATACTTAATGAGTAATATATACTTAATATGTACTTTTATAAAGTATGGACATCATATTTTATAGAGCATGTACATATCCCGCATTCCATACTTAACCACTTTTTGGATCACAGGTTCTCGGGCTGGCGGGCTCAAAATTGGGCCTCTATTGTTTTGTGTGCTACAAATAGCACCCAAGAGTTCCATGATATACAAATTGACAAGCAGACTTGCGGGCTGGTTGGCTCAACATTGCACTTCTATTGTTCTGTGTCCTCCAAACAACACTCGGAGTTCCGCGATATATAAATTGACAGACATAATCCAGGGGTGGCGAGCTCAAGATTGCGATTGTTTACAGATGATGATCCCTATCAACTATCTATCACTACCTAAAAACATTATTTTCAATACTAAAGTATTAATATTAAATATTGATATTGTACAATTTAATTACATAAAATTATTAAATGATGTTAAATATCTTATTTAAAAGAAAAACCTGCGTATTTGAAAACTTGTGTTCCAAAATTTTTGTATAATATGAAACGGGGAAGAGGTCGGTCAGGCTGGTGATATATAAGTGGGTGGAAATCTGAACACGTGTATCCGCCACGTTCCGCACCTAGAAATTTTTCGAGAAATGAGTAATACAAACTAAATATGTACTTTTATAAAGTATGGGCATGAGATTTTATAGAGCATGTACGGATCCCTCATTCCATACTTATCCACTTTTTGGATTGCGAGTTCTCAGGCTGGCAGGCTCAAAATTGGGCCTATGTTGTTTCGTGCCCTACAAATAGCACCCAGAGTTCCACGATATACAAATTGACAAGCGGACTTGCCGGCTATTTGAATTTTAAGGGCCTCGTGTTGATATGATAGCACAATTGGACTTCGGCCAGTTTATATTCATTTATTATAATATGAAATGGGGAAGTGGTCTATCAGGCTAGTGATATAAAAGTAAGTGAAATCTGAAGACGTGAATCCGCCAACTTCCACACCTAAAATTTTTCCGAAAAACGAGCAATACATACTAAGTATGTACTCTTATAAGTATGGACATGAGATTTTTATAGAGCATGTACGGATCCCACATTCCATACTTGGCCACTTTTTGGATCGCGGGTTCTCGGTTTGGTGGGCTCAAAATTGGGCCTTTATTTCTCCATATCCTACAAATAGCACCCAGAGTTTTGCGATATACAAATTGACAGGCGGACTTGCGGACTAGCTGGCTTAACATTGCACTTCTATTGTTCCGTATCTTCCAAACAACACTCGGAGGAAACGAGTAATACATACTAAATATGTACTTTTATAAACTATGGACATGATATTTTATAGAGCATGTACAGATCCCTCATTCCATACTTCGCCACTTTTTGGATTGTGGGTTCTCTGTTTGGCGGGCTCAAAACTGGGTCTCTATTGTTCTGTGCCCTACAAACAACACCTAGAGTTCCGCGATATACAAATTTACAAGCGGATTTGTGGGCTGGCTGGCTCAACATTTCATTTCTATTGTTCTGTGTCCTCCAAGCAACGACCGTACTTCCACAATATACAAATTGACAGATAGACTCCAAGACTGGCGGGCTCAAGATTGCCATTGTTTACAGATGGTCATCCCTATCAACTATCTAACATTATAAAAAAACATGATTTTCAAATACTAAATTATTAATATTAAATATTGATATTGTACAATTCAATTACATAAATTATCAATATTGAACCCGCCTATCCGGTAACTAGCCTATTCAGAAAACCACAAGCCAAAAAGTTTGTACAATATAAAACAAGGAAGCGGTCGATTGGGCTGGTGATATAAAAGCATGTGAAATCTGAAGGCATGAATCCGCCAACTTCCGTACCTAGAAACTTTTCTAAAAATGAGTAATACATACTAAATATGTACTTCTATAAAGTATGGACATGAGATTTTATAGAGCATGCACGGATCCAACATTCCATACTTAGCCACTTTTTGGATCGTGGGTTGTCAGGCTGGAGGGCTCAAAATTGGGCCTCTATTGTTCTGTTCCCTACAAATAGCACCCATAATTATGTGATATACAAATTGACAAGCAGACCTACGGGCTGACTGGCTCAACATTGCACTTCTATTGTTTTGTGTCCTCCAAACAACACTCATAGTTCTGCGATATACAAATTGAAAGGTCAATTATTAATATTGAATATTGATGTTGTGCAATTTAATTACATAAAATTATCAAAGGATGTTAAATCTCTTATTTTAAAAAAAATGAAGGAAACAAAACAAAGTTTTTTTAAATTCTATCACCGCAAGAATAACAACGACCAATTTGAATTTTAAGGGCCTCTTGTTTATATGATAACACAATTGGACTTCGCACAGTATATATTCGTTGATTTCAAATTATTCCAGGAGATTAATTTTACCAAGTTCATTGATCAAGGAAAAATGCTAAAACAAGCCACACACTACATTTGCATCACAACGCCATACAAATTATCAGGCGGATTTGCGGTCTAGCTGGCTAAAAAATTGCATTTCTATTGTTTTGTGTCCTCCAAACAACACTCGGAGTTCCGTGATATACAAATTGACAGATGAAGCATACAACCAAGAACCAACTAAACTCCAAACAGGCCGCAAGCAAGTTCCCACAAGGTTCCATAGAGAATGACGCATTGACCTTTGCATCAAACAATTTGATATACAAAGAAAAGATGTCGAGGCATTCATTTTCTCTTGCATCTGGTATATGTTCCCAGTAGAAATAATCGGGGCCATGGGATATATGGAGTTTTCTTCCATGCTTCCCATTCTTGGACCGAACAATCTTATGTGCATGCAATCACAAGTACTCAAGTCCGACGAACATTCATCTGGATGTTGAAGAAATATTACAGAGACGCATGAGATATTTTTGTTTCCTACCAAAGTTTGATAGGTATTTTTTTTTCCTTCTTTAGCCAATATGCAAAATTTCATTTTCTTCATTTAAGATAAATTTGTTGTGTATCTGAAAGTCACGTAGAATGTAGACACTGCTTGCCTTTTTCTGTAGATATGTTTCATACTACAATTTTTCCAACCTAGGAAGAACATTTTGTAATAGAGGTTGCTTAACTGTACAATGCACGATTGTGTTTCCCATGGTTTGGATGACAACATTGAGGCAATGCCCATATATATATGGACATTTTTCACCGCATTGCAGACAATCAATTGTATCATCACTTATCAAAGAAGAGGCAGAAGCATGAGAGTTGCATTTCGCACATACAGGTTCAAAGGGGGTCGAGTACGCATTCACTGCAACCAAAACACCTTCAACCTGGGAACGCGAGCATAGGAATTAATACATTGAAAAATATAATACACAACTGCACCCCCCGGCCCCCCCTTAAAACAAGCTGCATAAATTTAGTGAAGGCTATTTGTATAAGAAAAATGAGGATGATTTTGTGGATGTATACACACAACAGTTATAGAGATAGCTAGTTTCTTCAGATCCTCTACTATATATGCTTGCAACTCTGTTACAAATGTTGCCTGGGTTGTGCGAAAGATCCTTTCTCTAACATCCCTTGTCTTTGTTATATTTTTGAAGAGCATAAGCGGAAACTGCCCTTTATGCAATTGTTGTTCCATTGAAGAAAACAAATTTGAATAGGTATCGAACAATTGCATCTGCAACATGGAACAATGAAATATTTGTGTAACTTACCCGAGATACATGCACATGCGAAAGTAAAGGAGAAAACTGGATATGGAAAGTGGTACCATTTCCTTGTCATTGTCCGACTCTGCATCCTTTATATGGAAAATGTGTTGTGAGCCAAGTTTTCTCGCCAGTGTGATAACTGCACCAATGGTTCCGATTGGGTAAATATCACTGCTCTGTGCAAGATGGCTGATAGCCACGTCCGAGACGAAACAATATTCTAAACAAACAATGAGAATTTTTTCCACAATACTTGTTTCATTGAGCGAAATAATATGATCACAATCACCACATTCATATACTATTTTGGGAAATATATTAAAATTTGTAATGGATATCCCATTACCCAACAATATCTTTTCTGCATGTTTATGTACAAGTTGTGTAGGAATAGTCAGTGTCACTTTCATCATGGCCTCCTTATTTGTCATGTTAGCATGCATAATGGATCTAGTTTTGTTTTCCTTGTCCAAGTAGGTGCTATAGACGACCATTATGTCCCCGACGAACACTTGTCTAGTTCGACGGTTGTTCAAGCCCTCTATTGATAGTAATTTGGGTGTTACAACTCTAGACCCGGTGACAAATTTTGAACAGGAAAACTAAAGTGAATGGTAGTGTGCATTTTGTTTTTTGTATTCTTCTTTCACTGGCATAAATCTACATGTACACGCATAGCTTCGATGAACTATGGAGCCAGATCTTTTCAACCACACCTCTTAGTCTGCAGAACCTACTCTATGTTTGACATCTCACTTGTACTTTTTGATACTTCTTGTGAACTACAAACCATGTATTGCATATGAGATCAACAGATTCACCATGTCATAGATGAATAAATAGACGAGGATAATTGTTTGGTAAACATACTAAGAGAAGAGCGTATGCATCTTTACCTTTGGCCTTGTCGGTCTGCTGATGTTTGGGACGAGTGACTGCTCATGGCCATGTCACTAGTCCAACTTTTTCTGATGCAAGCATGTGCAGATGAAGATCAAGACTAAACAAACATATGCATTGTATATTGTCCATTAGAAGGAATAAACAAGCATAAAATTGTATGCATTTGATTTTTTTGACTAGAAAAATGTGTAACAGTAAACAGGGCGTGAGGGTGGGGCACTATGACCAATCTGTATATCGCGGACTCCCGAAAGCCAGGGGAGAAATATTGAACCCGCCAGATCGACACTCGTAATAAAAAAAGTGGGTAAGTATGGAATAAGGTAGAAGCGTGACCATAGATTTGAAACCGTTAGTCCACCAACCGACACACCAAGGCATTTTCGGAAAGACCACTAAGCAGATCAATTAGAAAACAAAAGGGATAATAGAAAATGGAAAAAAAGTAGAAATAGGAAGGGTAGAAAGGCCCATTTCTTCCAAGCCATCGTTTTCTAGTCTAACATTATATGCCCTCGCCCGGTTTGTATATTTAATTTACCATCACAATTGGTATAACTTTTCAAATATTGTACCACAAAACCCTCTATTGTTTCACAAAAAAATTCATCTTCCTCTCCAACCAACCTGTTTCTTCCAAGGTAGCAACGCTGAATATGAAATGGACATGAAGGCAAGTTAGTATGAACACATACATGTAAAATAAAGAGAAACAAATCTATTTATTCCAATGTAACAACAAATAGAATACGATTCACATGAAAATACGCAGAAATATATTATATTTGAAGGAAGAAAAGAACAAAAAAAAAAGGTGCAAAGCAGCAAAAAAAGCACAACAAATATACAAACAGTAAATGAAAAATTGAACACTGGAATATGAAATAAGAGTACAAGTATCCACTTCTGTAATTCCTCATCTACATTCCTTCCAAAGAGTCTATCGTCCTCTCTAGCCATTCTGTTTGTTTAAATGTAGCAATGCAGCGGAAATACAATGAACATGAAGTAGGTTAGTATGTAGGAAGACATCTAATGAAGATAAGTTATTATGTAGGAAGGTACAGATCATGTACATACAATAAACTAGGTGAACACATATACAGATAATAAATGAAATACAAAACAACAGAATATGAAATAATAGTACAAGCATGCACCTTTCTATCTTCTCTTCAACCGACGCAGTCAAGACTCTGCCATTTTCTCCCGCTGTTCTGTTTGTTTGAATGTGGAAACACATAAAATAAAATGAACATGAATGGAAGATGCTATGCACTAGAGAACAAGTAATATGTACATATAGTAAAAGAGACTCAACGAATAGTCTAAAAGATAGGAAGAAACATGAACCTTTGTGCTTCTCCATCCATAGCTGTAAATATGAAAAACAAATTTCCCTGCCCAAAATATATTACAAGGCACAAAATATTACGAAATTGCATGGCCGTAGATAAACAATTTATGGTTTTCCGTGGAAAAGTTTAGAGATATGATTCCATCTATGGAAATACATGTTCTTTATCCTCTACACAGACTAATGTGCCCACGATACAAGATTTTGGTTTTCTGTGGCAAACTACCCAGGTATGCTTCCAGACATGGAAATATAATTTTGCAGAATCTTTGTTGTACATATCATATCTCAAGCACAAGACAAATTGTATCGTGGGCACACCAGTCCATGTAGAGGACAAAGAAAATGTATTTTCATATGGGCACATTTCACCATACATGGTTTATAAATGCAACCTGCATATGTTTTATTTTAACAAAAAAACAACGGATATTGCAATTTCAAATGTACTTCCCGAACTATTTTTCATGCAACTATTTTCTTTCATGTCAACATTGAAGCACCAAAAAAATCTCACAACAGAGAAGATATCGACCTTGCCAGATAGGGAAAATAACACGATTGCATGTCGACTCGTGGGTGCAGGGGCTGAACATCGTAAAGCGCCCCAAAAACAATAATAATAAAAAAAAAACCAAAAACAACTCCAACTACCAGCACAGGACCCCAACCCTTCAAATCCGAATCAAACAAAAGAAAAAAAAAAGCACCAAACCAGGGAGAAATCACGAACATGCCCAACTACAGCCCCAGGGCCCCAAAGCGTAAACCTGAGCCAAAGAAACACAACCAACAATCGGCGAACCAACAAACAAGAAACAACCACCGAACCAGTAAACACCATATGTATCTCCAAGGATTATGAAACTGCAGTTGAAGCATAGAAGGTACTGGAAACATATGATGAGGATGCCAGTAGAAATAAGCAAAAAATCTTACTCGCAAATTGCAAAAAATGAACAACAAACAAGGAATAAAAAATGAAACTATGGCATGGAAGCTTACTTCGAAACAATGAACGACAAAAGTGCAGGTCGAATTGTGAACCAAACAACAACAACAAGCAACAATCGATGAACCAACAAAGAAGAAACACTCACCAAACTAGTAAACAATGTATGTAGCTTCAACAATGACAAAATTGCATTGCAAGGGTAGAAGAAGGATGAAAGATACAATGCCTATTCAATTGGTGGTGGACAATAATATTGTGCAAAATCACTGCAACATTGTATGGAAAATTTAGAGGAAAAATGTACTCCGAGAAGCGTATTTATATAAACATTTAAGGTTGTCATACTGTCTAAGGACCTCACGGTATGAAAACATTTAAGTTGTTAGGACTGTTGGAGGACCTCATGTCATGTAAACATTTAAGCTGTCAGGCCTATTCAAGCACCTCATAAAAATTGTCAATACATTTCAATACAAACACATGCGGCAAGGAAGTTATAAAATTTGGACTTATCGTTCACTATAAAGCTTGGATATCTAAACATTTCAATATGATTAGTACAAATAAAAAAAAACACAGTATATGATCTAAGACAATGCTAGTAGAAAAATTCTAAGACAAACATTCGAACTAATGCTAGCATTAATCCACCTTCAAGCAATGCATAAGAAAAATATATTATTCAAAAATACTATAAACGATAATTTTTTTTGGATATGCTAACATATAAAACATTGGGAATAGCGAAGACGACAATAAGATCTCCAATCTGTTATCCAATCAGATCACTACATATATGGTACTTTTTATTATATAAAATTCAATGTTTTTAGTTCCCTAGCTCCAACAATAGATATTATGCAAATGTTTGTGGTCAAAGGACAAACTAATGTGAGGTCAAGGAATTATCGATTGCTATAGTCCCTCTATGCCTACGATAGGGACTAATAACAAATCAAGTGTTGGAATATCGTGTTGTATTTTTCTAAGTATAGTTACATTTATTTCCTATAACTTTCATTAAATATTTAATGTGCTTCCATTACTATTATTAGTTAATTCTCTATGCTTGAATGTTTTCTCTATGATTTCATTGCAGAGTTTCAATCTACATTGAAAGCATTTACTCTTTGAATCATAATCTAAACAATTAAAATAAAGTACTTTTTGCAGACAATGATTGTAACCATATGTATGTAACCTACATTTCTATTAGTATGATTTGGAGAGATTAACAGTTCATAGATAATTGTCTTTGTAAATTAATTTTGCATATTTCTTATTAGGTTTACATTGAATTTGCATAGAAATAATTTAGATAAATATATTTTTGAGTGATATAAGAACTAATTCTACACTGGCAGTGCTTGCACTTCATAAGTTTATGTACTCCGATCAATAATTAAATGTAACGAAGTTTATTCACATAAATTTCCTGACATTTTTGGTGTCGTTTCCGGGGAAGTGCTAACATAATTAGTTATAGAAATTCATAGTTCTATTTTCTTACTAGTTGTACACACATATACATATCTATATGTGTGTGTGTGTGTAAATAAAAATATTGAATTTGTTTCTTTAGAATAAGTATTTTAGACATGGAAGAGTAGAGATGGTAAGATGAGAGGTGAGAACCTACACATTCACTATAGTGAGTATCTACAAATCTTTGTCATGTTAGTAATATATGTACAAACTTAGAGATATTAGAGGTGGGATTAATAGAGAAACATAAAGAGAAACTTCCACTGCTTGAAATTCTGAAATGTTCGACAACACATGTATTCCAACAAAGGATGAACATCTTCAGTAACCACTCACACAACCAGATCAAAGATAAACACACCGATGTTTTCATATGGTAAAACCCCTACGGGGAAACATCCACAACCCTATCCAACGTGGCCACTTGGAGAAATTTATTAATGCAAAAGAAAAAATTACAAAGAGATGTTCTCAGAATTGATCATCGACAAATGACCCTCCATGCTCTTTAAATAGAGATCATGGACCGATCGGGTGTTAATACACATATCAATGTAGCTATTAAGATAGCAGATAATATCAAATATCAGATCACTCTATGTTGAGAACATATCGTGACCATAAAATTTACTAACTACAAATGCATACTAACACATACTAAAAAACACAGATTTACCTAACAACACATTAGACCAATTTGTTCTTAACTAACTCCTAAGTGTGTAAATATCCTAGCATCCCTCCTTAAGAAAAACTTGGGATATGATAGAAGGATTTATAAAGGAGACACAATAGGAGAAGGAAGGAGGCATTAGAGCTTATTCCCCCTTAATGAAAACTTCCTGAACTCCTAACATAGATCAAATTTTGGAAAAAATTGCTTATGTAAGAGACTTTATGCAAATGTCTGCAACTTGTTTTTTTGTAGGGCACAAGAGCACTTCAATAACTTGATCATGAATGAGATTTTGATGATCGATGTGTTTGTTGCGTTGATGTTGAAACGGGTTTTTGGCGAGCCTGATGGCACTATGATTCTCACAACAGAGGGTTGTCGGATGTTGTTTCTGAAATCCAAACTCTGAAAGGATCTGTCGAAGCCACAAGGCATATTGAATTGCATTAACCGTTGCTCGACACTATGCTTCTACTGAATAAAGAGTGATTTCCTACTGTTTCTTACAGGCCCAAGTGATAGGTCTTGAACCAAGGCTGAAAACATAACTTGCAGTAGAATTTCAATCATCAGGGTCATCGGCCCAATCTGAATTCATGAAACTAACCAATAAAGGAGTCACCCCTAAACCGTAATGTATCCTGAACTAAATTGTACCTTGAACATACCGAATTATTATTTTAGTTTCTTTCCCATGGATTTCATGGGGTTTTTGCATATACCAGGAAACAAGACCAACCACAAAGGAAATATCAGGATGGGTATGAGTCAAGTATAAGAGGCTACCAACTAACTAATGGTAAAAAGTGGCATGAACTTCGGGAGAAGTACAGATGGTAGAAAGTTTGAATCTATACTGGAAGGGAGAAGGGGTTGGCTTACAATATTCCATTTGAAACTGATGAAGAAGATCACAAGAACACTTAGACTGGGAAAGAAAAATTTCTTCCTTGGTTTGCAAAACTTGGAGGCCAAAGAAATAGTGCAAAAATCCTAAGTCTGGAATTTCAAAGTTCTTCTTAAGGTTGGTTTTCACATGGTTTAACAGTTTTGGGTCACTAACAGTGAGGATAAGGCCATCAACATAAAGAAAATATATTATGAGATGGCTTCCTACTTTCTTGGTATAGATATTAGGATTAGAATGACATCTAGAAAATCTGGTGTCAAGACCATAAAGAGATTTATTAAGGTTAGTCATTCTAGACATATCCAGGAGGTTATTTCATGTAGATTTCTTCTTGAAAATCCCCATGTAAGAAGGCAGATTTGGAATCCATTTGATGGACCTCCCATTTATGTGAGGCTGTAAGGTCTAGAATAAGGTGGATGGAATTCATTTTAGCTACAAGGGAAAATGTTTCATTATAGTCAATTCCTTCAACTTGGAAGATTCCTTTGGAAACTAACCGAGCCTCGTGTCTTTCAACACTTCCATCTAATGCATACTTAGTTTTGTAGACCCATTTACATATGAAAAGTTTTCTTCTTTTCAGAAGAGGTACAAGATACCAATTATTATTTTCCATTAATGAACGATATTCTCCATTCATTGTTGTATCCCAATTTGGATGAGCTGAATATTTTGCAAATGTCTTTGGATCACAAGTCTATGAAAATTGATCCAAAAGAGAACAGGTTGACTAGAGTTGTGAACATGTCCGGTGCTGATCTGAAGGATTACCAACATGATCATTAGTTTCTTCACGTTTTGAATGGACCCATCTAACAAGTGGTGGTGTTGGTTTAGGTTCATGTTCAATGGAAGGTGAGCAGGTGAAGGTGTATTTTTAGGTGGAGGAAGGTGAGCAGGTGGAGGTGGATTTTCATTCTCACAGTCATCCTCTGAAGAATAAGAAACCAAAATAGGAATAGAAGAAGACACAAACACTAAATATGGATCACAAGCAGAAGAAGGCACAAACATCGAATTAGGCTCGCAGGTCAAGAGATTTATATCAAATTTAACATCACTTCTAATAATAATTTCATTACAATGTGGTTGAAGAAGTTTGTAACCTTTGACATCTTTAGAGTAACCAACAAATATACACTTCTCACTTTTAGGCTTTAATGCTTTCCTTTTCTCATCAGGAATATGAGCCCATGCTACACTGCCAAATACACATAAGTGACTTACATATGGCTTAAGTTTAGTCCATGATTCTTCCAGTGGTATATTTTTAAGAGTATTTGTGGGAGTGTGATTTATTGTATAATTTTCAAAGTTAATGGCTTCCACCCAATACTTTAGATTTAATCCCTTATAGTGGATCATACAATCAACCATTTCTTTTAATGTGCGGTTCTTTCTCTCAGCAACACCATTTTGTTGTGGTTTATATAGAACAATGTGTTGCATTTGGATGCCCTGTGTAGTGCAGTAACTTGTAAAATTATTGTTTACATATTTACCTACATTATTTGTTCTTAACCTTTGAAGTTGATATCTAGATTGCTTTTCTACAAGGGCCTTGTAGGACAAAAACTTGTCAATGAATTCACTCTTAGGTTTTAAGAAGTAAACCCAAGTGCATTTGGAGAAATCATCAATGAAAGTTAATAAGTACTTGTACCTAGAAAAATAGGGAGAAGAAAGTGGACCACACAAGTCACTGTGATTAAGCTGAAAGGGGGTCGAGGCATGCTAGGAGGCACATTTGTTAAAACTATCCTGATGATGTTTGCTAAGAACATAACTAGAAAAAACACCATCTCTGCATGAAACAAGAGGAAGACCAGTCACCATATGTTGATTACATAGTTTCTGCAATGAGTGATATTTTAGATGACCAAACCGCTCATGCCAAAGTTTTCTCAAGTCATCGCTATAATCAACAAAAAATGATAGAAAATACAATGACCCAAAGTTGTCAAAATTGTACAAACCGATATTATCATCAACAATTTCAGTTGCAAGAACACGATGAGTATATTTTAGATCCTTGATTACAACTTGGTGATGAAACATATATTTTAGTATCTTTCTACTGGAACACCAAGGCTTTGTTGGATGTACATGTAGTGTTGATTACTCCAAGTTGCACAAGATTATCTTGCTCCCGAATCAGAGCATCACAAAAGGGATCAAGAGAGGGTTTTTAATAAGAACTCCCTACAACTTCTCTGGTGGCATAAAAGCTAGATACAAAAATATAATATGCACTACCAAGCTTAGAAAGAATAACATATATGCATCTATGTTCCGACATATCTAGTTGGCATTCGATACACAAAATTCTAAGTGTTTTGAACTCAGATAATTAATATTGAATGCAAGGAAAATTATTTGGACTTAAAGTCATTAATTAATTCTCCAACTGGTGACCTCGAATAATATACTTTTACCAAACACAACTTCAATATTTTCCCAAGCTTTATTGGGGGCATCAAGTCCTTGAATGAGAAACTTTAAATCATGAGAGATGGACATTCTGATTAGTCCATGAGATTCATCATTGATATTAATCCATATGGCATACTTTTCGTCATTAGTGGGTTCTTCTTCTTTTCCCAAGGTAAGTTGGTACAATCATTTACTTAATAAATACTCCATATGAGATTTCCATTGGAAGTAGTTGGTGCTGGTAAGAAAAATACCACTAGGAGAATACATATTAAATATGCAAAGAATATGGATTTAAAATCTAAAACTAATGGTTTGGATGTAAATATCTCGAAAAATTAGGTTGTTTAAAAAAAACTGCATTGAAAATGAACTTCGTATGTGAAACTTATGTCTTTTTGAAAAAAAAACATAAATAGTAACCAAAGAGCCAAATGGCAGGTATAAATTGTTCCACATGGTGATACCCCTCCTGACAGTCTCACTTTCACAAATAAGTTTCTTATGAAGTTACCCATTTTTATAGAATAAGTGGGGATCACTTTTACAATGAAGTTACTTTATAAGAAAAGTTGCATGCAAAACAAATAACTTCAAAATAAATTATTAAAGCTACTTATAGTGATTCACTTTTATAATTTAAGTAAACTACACTTTACAATGGATGCATGAACCTTTTTTAAAAAGAAAGTAACAAAAAAGAGACTTGAACTCAATACCTCTTACTTAATAAAACAACTTTTAACCAAGTGAGGTAGTGCAAAACATATTGTATTGTTTAGAAGGAGGATTGTGGTTGTTGTTGTTGTTGTTGTTGAGAATGCTCATAAAAAACACTTTTCACACAATTTTTTTTTTTCGCTTCTCAACAACAAGTGTTAGGTCTCGGTTAGCTTACCCCAAAAATGAAAGTTTTCCCTCTATTTCTAATTTACAAACATCACACAGAGTGCACAACAAAGAGCATACATAGACAGGAAAACCATTTCCGATCTGTTTTTGATTTTCGAGCTTATCGAGATCACATAGAGCGCACAAGCACATGAAAAAGAGAATACATAGACATGAAACCACTTTCTGATCTGTTTCTAATTTGTCAAGATTGTACTCGGTGTGGAGAAAAGAGCATATGCAGATCCAAAGGAGTTGTGGCCCGAAAATAAAAAATAGAAAACTGAAATAGAACCAAAATAATAACTATGTGGAAAATTTAAAAGGGAGTATTCAGGCTTTATACCTCTAGATATGAATGAAATGGTCGTATATTGGGAAAACAAAAACCTTTTCGAGTGAAATGAAAAGAGTTCTTGATTGAAACGAGTTCTCTAGATGCAATGGAATAGTCCTCTTAGCCCATAAATGTATGACAATGGTAGAAACCAGAGATGAGGAAACACAACTTCATGATCTTGATATACAATGTGCATGAGTCTTCAAATGTGCTCTGATACCATGTTCGACATCATAGGTATTCCAATAGAGGAGTAACACCTTCAGTTACCACTCACAAAACTAGATAAAATATCAACACACCAATGTTTTCATGTGGTAAAACCCTATGGGGAAACATCCATGACCCCAACCAACGTGGCCACTTGGAGTAATTTATTAATGCAAAAGAAAAATTTACAGAGAGATTATACAAGAGAGTTTCTCACAATCGATCATTGAAAAATGACGCTCCATGCTCTTTAAATAGAAATCATGATGCTAAGACATAGATCAATGTAGCCATTAATATCGAGGAGAATATGAACCACCAGATCACTCTATGTCAGGAACATATCGTGACTGCCATATTTCCTAACTACAAATGCATACCAATGCATATTAAAGAAACACACTTTTACCTAATGACACATTAGACCAAGTTGATCTTAACTAACTCCCAAGTGTCTAAATATCCTAACATGAAAGAATCTCCCCATCTACTAAAACTTTTGCATGCAAGATTCTAATAGTTCCAGTGAAATTAGAATGAAAATATGTAGTGGGAATATTGGACGAGAGGGAACCACAAATAACTATAATTGAACAAATTTTTAATTTTATAGTTGATCATACAACTGGAGAAACAATACTTGGGGATCCAAGTGAACTAGATTTTTTTCTTTTAGAAATATAGGAGTGGACTAAGAAATTTTCAATCATTTTGGAAAGAGAGATGTCAGACCATGAAAATGAAGATGAAAAAGAAGGGGAAGTATCATTCAAACTACATATTGTGGATAAAACCACTGAGGTTAAAATGAAAAAACTTCCACCACAACATTTCCAAACATTCATGGAATGGTAACTAAAGATCATGATGCCTTTCTCTTTGAATTTGATATTCTATATCATAGCTATGATTATTCTAGTGATGCACAAAAACTTATATTATTTCCCACCACTCTTAAAGGAGCCTCTTTAAGATGGTTCACTGGTTTAGGAGAACCCAAGGAGAAGATGGTTCTCTTTTGGTTTACTTGCGAAAGGATAGAGTCTTGGAGGGGAAATTGGGTGTGTAGTATTTCCCAATGTGAGAGACTTGAAGGATGCCCGATGACTCCATTGGTGTAGCTAGATTTCTTGGAGCCACAAATTAGAGACTTCTCGTTTGACTTGTGTTGGTGCCCTAGAAGGGAATTGGGATAGCCCGAGGGAATATGGTGAAAAGAAGGAGGTACACTTCCTTGGGTTGTGCAAGTTGAGGGGAATGACAGATTGTGGTTGGAATTACTATCAGAGTTTGGTACCTTTGTCTAAACACTTGCTTGTAATGTTTGTGAGACCTAGTAGGCTTAGATTGTTAGGATATTTAGACACTTAGGAGTTAGTTAAGATCTACTTGGTCTAATGTTTCGTTAAGTAAAAGTGTGTTTCTTTAGTATGCATTAGTATGCATTTGTAGTTAGGAAATCCAACGGTCACGATATGTTCCCAACATAGAGTGTTATGATGGTTCATATTCTCCTCGATATTAATGACCATTGATATGTGGCTTGACAACCGATTGGTCCATGAT
>ML849630.1:0-17598 GCA_009831015.1 Picea engelmannii
AGAGGCTTTGTGTAGAGGCCACAGATGTGGCGGTGACCTTCTGCTTACTGTGAGCATGGATCACAAAGAAGACGAACTTCCCGGTCTGTGAAATGACCTTACTGCATTGCTTAACAAAGATTAAATAAATAGCGGTAGGCGGCGCTACCTCTGGTATCCTGTACAATTTTCTACCCAAAGTAATAATAACACTACGGGGTCTAGACTCATACACAACGTGAAACTTCCATAGATATGGTTGTCCTAAAAGAACATCACAAACTTCAAGGCGAGAATTATCACACAGTACCTTGTCTTTGAAAGGCTTGATGTTGTAGGGAAGACGACATTGTTGGCTAACACAAAGATCTATTCCTTGGCGAAGCCAGTCGATGGATTAGGGCTGCAGGTGCGGTGTCGTCGACAGGTCCAATCGCTTGCCAACCTCTGTTGAGATCAGGTTCTTTTTACTGCCACTATCGACATTGAAATGAAGTGGAGCCCCCTTTACCCACATATGTGAGTGAAAAAGGCGTTCCCCTTCCTTTGGTTCTTCTGGCTCGCCTGGCTAGACTTTGGCGGTAGTGACAGCGGCACTGGGTTCAACATCGATAATCTGCTTCCTTCCTTCTAGATTTGATTCAGAGTCAGAATCGGCCTCGGACTCAGACGCCTTCAGCTCAGCCACAAGTGACTACTTGGAGCGACATTCTTTAGTGTTGTTCCCAGGTATTTTATGGTATTCAAAACATTATCTCGTGTCCTTCTTCATCTTTTCATTGGCCTTCTTGTGTTGTGGCTTGGAATGGTTGTCATCAAAGTGGCCATTTTTGCTTTGTCCCTTGTCGTGTGGGTTGGGGCCGCCTTTGCCTTACTTCGACTGTGAGTAGTTTGCAGATCCAAATTCTCGCCTCTTCTACTTAAATTTTTGCTCGATCTTGACAACATATCTATAAGCCGTACCTAATGAGGCAATGTCCAAAAACTTCATTTACGTTTGAATGTATCTATGTAAATAACCACAATATTTGAGCACCAGATGTCGCTCAGAGTCTTTGATACCCAATTTGGTGTTCATGGTATGGAAATTATTGGTGAAATCTGGTACTGTCTGGTCCCTTTCCTGACGCAGGGTGGTCCATCATGTGTACTGGTCCTTGTAGCTTCCAACGGGGTAGTATTGTTCTTTAGTGGCATCACAGAAGGAATCCCATGTAGGGGCAACCACAAATGTTGTTGATTCCTCTATGGCCCTTTGCTCAGAGTAAGTATCCCACCGATCCTTAACATGGTGGACAACCTTGAGGAGTGCAAAAGTAATCTTTTCCCTATCGGAAAAATTGTGGACCAGAAAATACCCTTCGAGCAGATTCAACCATTTATCTACAACATCTGCATCTATCAGTCCTTCAATTAATGGAATATCAAAATTTACCTGTACCTTGAAGGGGGTTGCATGGTTGCTTGATGATGATACTTCTCTTGTGGGCAGCCATCGAAGGATCAGTGCAAAGTTGTCAATCATTTCTTTCCTTTGTCGTGCGAGGGCTTCCTCGAGAAACATTTTAAAAGGATGTCTTGCTCCATCATATTTCTTTTTGTTCCCCATGGTTTGTTTTTGGGCTTGGCACGACTGATCTTGCAACGACTCGATTGGTTCGAGTCCCAACTTCTCGTACCCAGATCTTGTCGGGGACATGCACGAAGAAAAAATAAATGAAGAGCAGACCACTCTAACACCAATGATATGGATTTAGGAGCGGAACGAACTAATTAACAAACTGAGTACAATAAACACAGAGATATGACGAACAATAGAGATATCCAGTGAAGAATATCTTCTATTGAATAAATGAAATAGGCTGAAACTATAAAACTGCTTAACCGAAACACTTGCTCGAATGGTGGTAGCTATCTCTTAGAAGAGATTTGGCTGCTACATGCATCCATCTGAGTAGAATGATTACAATGAGGCTCCATAGGACGTTTTGATATTACTCATGAATTCCAAAACCCTAGACATCCAAAAACCTAACCCTAGGAGGTGAAACACCAAAAGTTATGTGGGCCCCTATGGGTAAGTTGCTACCTCAACTTCTTGGGGTCGTAACTTTTGCATATGAACTTCGTTTTAGGCGCGTGATAGCCCATTGAAAAGTTCTTTCAGAGAACTATAGATTACATCGTCAAACTGTGACTATGTCTATAATTTGATTGTAGTGAGCCAAACAAATAATGTTTAGGGCCCCAAAATAGCCCTGGAAGTACAACAAGATGTGTTGACATGAAAACATACAAAACAAGTTAGTTGGATTAGATGGGAGGCCACTAGTATCCACCTAGAAGATGTGTAGGACTTCAGATAGCCCCGAAAGTGTAGAACCCACAACTACAGAGAAGTACAGAAGAACGTGTTGAACTAAAATTGATCAAGATGAGCCAGTTGGAATAGGTGGGTGGCAACCAATTTCCACCTAGATCATAAATGCCTCCAAAACGACAACCCTAGCTCTGGATGACATCCAGGGTCATGATGGCGACGTCGTGGGCCTTTAAGGGCCAACATCCACAAGGAAGAAAAGGACCCCCTGGTTCTAGGTTTGCCAAGGTGCCTCTAAAGGCAACACCCTTATTTTTCCTAGTTCAAATGTTGAGTTTCTTATTACCCTTGGCTGGGGTCGCAACATCCATCTGTGGGATTTAAGCCCTCATGAAGGTATGAGCTAATCATTCCCTCACGTGTACCTATCCATTGGGCAAGGTCCTACAACAACAACAAGTACGCCCTTTAGGGGTTCATAAGTCACATGGATCATAGTATGTAAATCACATCCAATAATTAAATTACCCAAACATGTGCATCAAACCCATGTTAACCTAGACAAATGATCAAAGACGTTATGAAATTTGACAAGTTAGGTTTGGAGAAGGTCTCAAGGTGTCCTATTGGGATAACCTTCTTTAAGTTTGGGGTGTTTTCGAGGTGGGAGCCAATCCAAGTCATGTAAGAGTATGAGGTGGCATGGGGTGCAGTAATAACAGGGAAACGTAAATCTTACCTGTGGCTGCCATTGTAGAGGGCGAGCTACACCTTGTAATAAATGCAATTGTTTCCTAGCCCATTCATTGCCTTTTATTCCTAGCTTTAATTATTTCGATCTTTTTCTTTTGTGCTTCAAGGGAAAAGTTGAGGGTCACTGTCCTGGCTTGATGACCAGAGGTGACAATGTTATCCACAAACATTTCACAGAGATGAGAAGGTTTTCTCGTGATGAGACCCTTTTCTCTTGGTCATGACACCAAGAGCCAGTATCCTGGTTTGGTGACCAAATAGTTGGTAGTGTCATACTTCTACATGCCCATGGTCATAATAGGCGGGCTCGTGATGAGACCTCCTATCCACCAGCTAGTACCTTGAGTGTTTATGTATCTTATAGGTCCCCTTTTCTTACTGAGAATATTTTTACTACTTTCTCGAGAATCCTTGGGCGAAGCATCTCAAAGGTTTCAACATTGGCTTTTAACTCTTGCCAACTACTTTTACCCTATGGGCCTTTAGCCCCTTCTTCTCACAAGGCAAGGTACAACTCTTCCTAGCTTGGCCAATCCCAATGCCCAATAAAAGGTAGGGGGAGATGAGAGGAATAAAGATGGAAAGTGGTAATTATGGAGGGTACAGACAATGACCTTTCACAGACCCATCTAGTGGCAACCCATCCTAAAGGGAGATCAACTTACTAGGGCACCATGTCACCCTTCCAGGTATGAACAAGGCAAAGAGCATTGTTTCTAAGCAAATTTCATGAAACGAAGAAGAATCCAATGCAACATATTCAAGGGCTTCAAAAATCTGAGAGACACATATCATGATACCCAGACTCATTACCTCATGGAGCAAGACTTAATGCTATTTCAGGACCAGGCTAGTGGGATGGATACTGTTGTTGCTAATAAATGGACTACACTGAAGAAAAGAGGGGCCCTCTGGGGCCATGCTCAAGTCGTCTGACTCTCAGTACTCCATGTCTAGGACCCGTGGGCCTTGAGACGTGATCTCCTTAGTTATCCCTAGGGTAGGGGATAAAATCTGGCTCCAAGTCGGGGACATGTGCTCATCGTAGAGTGCATGAGAACCTCAACATATATGGTATGAATTGTGCTTGCTAAATCCAAACAAAAAATGTTAGTAATCCTTAGGGTGGTGATATCACCCCTTGTTCATATATGATATAATAAGAAAATAAAGAGCATCTCTAATCTAGCATATAATCATGAGCATGCATATATACATAATGAAACAAAACAATATGGAAATGCAACTACAACTATGCTATCATGATATGCAGAAATTATATACAATGGATGAAAATTCCTACCTAATCTAACTTACTTGTACTTACTTGTCATGCTGCTGGTGGGAAATAACACTTGATGTGGATATCATTCTATTGGTTTGTTTTTCTTCTATTTTGTCTGAGTTTATTGACCCAAGGTTTAGGTCTGTTCGGGTTTCATACAAAGCCTCTAAAACTATCTTCCCTCCTGATGAACCAGAAGGCAACACAACGCACAGAATGCGCTGCACAATCTCACCCGAGATAGCTTTAATGGGTGGCTATAATACTCATGTGTTTACAGCTTAGGATTGAGTGTGAGATATGAGAACTGTATATTAAACCATTATTATAACTTGTAAACGCAATATACTATCATTTGCGAATAAACAGGAAATATAACAACTCATTCATTCAATATAACAATATTTACTTAAAACCAATAAGACATGCATGCATTCTTCACATAACACAGATGTTACCATGGTTCACCCCCTCCTTGGCTACGTCCACAAAGATTTGTCTCTCAACTCTTTTATTATCGTTGTTCTGTCACTACAACGCCGTGCACTTACAACTCTTCTCCGTTCGGTAGGATCTATATGAGGTGGACTAGATCGCACTAGGCTCCTCAGCCTACGATCTAACCCTCAAGATATACCCTCCTTTGTCCTCTCTAGATCAAAATCGTACCAAAATAGATCATACAACAAAATATTACATATCGGTTCGCTACAACATCTCTCTTTACAATAACAACTTATCTCTAGAAAAATCCAAACCCCTTATGATACCTAAGTATCTATATTTATACATTTTTGGCTCTTCAACCTTTACAATACCTTACCAAAACCCTAACCCTACCGTCGTTAGGTCTTCTTTTCATGCGCACGTGTTGTTCTTCCTTTCAGCTATCGCTTTCCTCGTGCATGCTTTCTTTCCCAAAATAGTCTTTCTTTTCGCTTTGGCCTACCTCCAACAGGCCCCCAACACTAACATGTGGGTCGTCCCGAGCCACCTAACCTTTGTGTGCTTCCTTGATCTCCTTGGTGATCGCCTAGAGCTTATCCTTGAGCTCCGTTGCTTATGTCTTCACTTGCATGGTCTTCTCCTTGATTGTGTCTACTACTTGGACTGCAACTCCATCACTGATCAATCCTGCGCATTCTGTCTGGGTATGTGTTATCTATGTTTTAGCTTCCTCTACTTGTACAATGATTTCCGCTACTCGCCCTTGAAGTGGTTCCGTTTGAGCCTGCTGCTCTTGTTTCTGTGTTTGCGCAGTGGTGAGTTCTGCCTACAGTTTCTTCATATATGACGCCCCTTTGACGCGCTCTGTGATGGGCACTGTCTTCTGGGTCTACTTGAGGTCTTGGATAGCTGCATTGATTCTTTCTTGTTCCTTGTCCCACATTTGGATTTGTTGATCCTCCTCTAGCTTTGTCCAAAGTTGTGTTGCATTCTCAAAAAAGTCAGCTGCTGTGCTAACCTATCGCTCTATCTCTTGTAGCTGCTCTACTGCTTCCTGCTCCCTTTTCTCCTTTACTATTGGTGGACTAGTGGGTGCGAGCTGCTCTCAGAGATTCTCGATCTCCTTCTGATATTGATCGATTGCCTGCGCAATATGAGCAATCTTTTCTACTGCTGTAAGTTCATCTGTTTGCGCAGTCTTTGGAATCTACTCATATGTTCCTACGACTTTCTACTCCAATCCATTCCTGCGCTCCCTTTCCTCTTGGGTTTCGAACTTAGCATGCTCATAGATTATTTCCAGGGCGTCCTGCTTCTTTGTTGCCTGCTGCAATTCGGTTAAGTCTGTGCGTTCCCGAGACTGTACCTCATGGTTAATGCTCACCTGCAATTTGTGTAACACTCACCTGCAATTTGTGTAGAGCCTTGGATGGTATATGTGACAATACCAATTGGATTTGGCTTAAGTCCTTCAGGGGTGTCTGCCCCACGATTTCATCCATGTGCAACATACTGGGTGTGATGTGGAATGTTGCGTTCGGTTGCAGTATCGTATGGAATGGATCTCGCTCTCCTTCTTCCAGTCTTTCTTCTGTCTTTGATGCTGACGACCCTGTTCCCATGTTGTTGCCTGCTATCTGTACTTCCCCGATTTGCTTGAGGAACTACCGCATGTCTGCCAGCTCCTCTTGAATCCTGTCCTTGTGGTGCGCAACATTTTAAAAATCCTCGGATAGATGATCCTGGACCATTCGGGCTATCATTTCTCCATCATCCTCCGTGATCATATAGTCTGGAGGCATTCTTTACACCATCATCTTCTTGTGCGCTCCTCCTATCTGCGTGGTTGGCCTCTTATTCTCATCCGGTTCCTATGGATTGGGACTTGGTGTAGTCCCTTACGCGGCCTCAGGTTGTTTCTACTGCTCTTTGGCCGGCTGTGTATTGTTCTTTTTCCCCTTCTGGGTCCCTATCTTAGTTGCCCCTTCATTTGTCTGTGTTGTTTTTGTCTAGCCCGTCCTTTGTTTCTTCGACACTTGGACTTCCTGAGGTTGTGTTTCCTCCTGCCCTGCTTTCTCTTTTGTTGTCCTTTCCAACACGTCTTGGTGGATGATTGGAATCTTCCATTTATCTTCCCAGTCTTTGATCACCATGTCAATGTCGCCCTCTTTGATATAGTAGCGCATTTGTAGCCACTACTTATCGAGATCCTTCCATGCCTGTATCCACATCGTATGTTATGTGGCCTTGAAGTTGGCAATGTCCCGAAACTGCACGATAACCCGTGGTGTGATTCTCCACATGTTGTTGATGGCCTCCTGCAAATCACGTAGGTATCCTTCAAATATGGACCTGTTCATCCTTTTGTGCGTCGCATCTGACGTGGATTTCAATAATAAATATCTCTCTCCCTGATTTTGTTTGGGTCTGGTACCGAAAGTTACATATCTTGGTTCCCTCCATACCATAAAGGCTATTAACATGAATATCCATGAATAGTGAAACTCTATTCCTAGATCCTGCACATCCTTGCAGTCATCCAGGAATAAATTCAAGAGATAGGGTTCCCAACTCACTGTGGTGCCCTCAGTGCATTGAGCTGCAACTGCGACGACCCCAACCGAAACTTCCTGCCTGCGACATTTTCTTAGTAACTCGAAGGCTAAGATTTTTGCACCCATCTGTGTTGCGACATCATTGATCCTCTTGATAATGATTCCTCGTGTCCCCCTGTCGGTCCCATACTTTTTCTTCATCTCTTCCGCTAGTGCTTTCTCCTTGGCTTTGTCATCAAGAAACTATGCGGGATCCATGCCCTGAGATGGAAACCCTGTTATGTTCACAATAAGCTCTACCTCTATTGAGATGAACTTGTCCAACCATATGTCCTCGCCATGTGTGGCTACTAACAACTATTTGATGCACCTACTTGTGTATTGACCTCTGCCAAAATGTGGTAGATCCAACAGGCCTAAAATTCTTGTTTTCTCCAACCCTGTTGCCCATTGGAGTGGCTAATCAATCAGTTCCCCAACTGGATTTGTGCCCAAAGTCTCTAAGTATACTTTTTTTGCAAATTTCAGAAACTTGTCTGCGTCTCCTACATTGTGGTCTGAGTATTTTAGCTTGTGAATCTGCCCTAGCAAGCCTAATTCCACTTGTACCCCATTTGGTATACATGGTAGAACAAGGGCTGTGACAGGTTGCTTGTGAGGTGACCTAGGTACCTGTTGCTTATCTTTCTTCGGTGGTGGTTGGCTCGAGGTTCCAGCGGCTGTCGTTTGTACCTCAGAATACCATTCTAACCAACCCGTGACATCTTCTACTGTTCCTTCCGGTGGGTGGTCTGAGACAATTGTTTGAGATTCATTTGGTTCAACTGCTGCTTCCAGATTTGGTGTCGTTCCATTGACTCTCGGAGCTGCTTCGGTGTTCTCCGGTTGCACCTCCTTCAGGGTTTCTGCATCTTGCTACTCCTGTACCTCTGTCAGTCTATCTATATTCGTGCCCTCCGGTGCTGGCTGTTGGGTTTCTTCCACTATAGGTGTGGGGTTCACCAGTATTGTGTTTGGGGATGGGATGTCGTCGACATTGACGATCTCCGACGACTGTTGTTTGCCTTCTTCCAATTATACTTGTTGAAACGATTCTTAAATTTTTTATCCTTAAGACCTAAACTTTCCTTTTTCGGGTTTCGACTTTTCATAAAACACAAGTTTCATTATCATTCCCAAACGCACGGTACTGATTTCCCGAAGAACTCAATTATTTAAATAATAAAAGGCAAAAAACCTAAAAGTATTATAAGAATCCCGATGCATTTTCTATAAAATTATTTTAATCATGATATGCTTTAAACCTAATGGATTTAAGGTTAACTTTAAAGAGTTTTCGGGATTCGGGGTTTGCTGAAAACATATTTTTCAATACAAATTGAATCGCGAAATCCCGATCCCCGATTTCCCGAAATAAAGAGAGTTAGTTAAAATGCTAATTAATTAATTCTCTAACGCAAAATGTTAAGACTTAAGTTAATCATTTCGTGATTTCGGGATTCAGGGTTCAGTGATAACACATCTCTTGTCAAAACGATCCCCGAAATCCCGACCCATAATTTGTTTTAAACCAAACTAAATCTGTTTTGTCCTTAACCCTGATTAGTTAGTTAATTAAGATGAATTTAAGTCCTATTTTTTAAACACATAGCGATTTCGCAACTTCGAAAATCGGGATTAATCAATGACATACTTCTTGTCAAAATGATCCACGAAGCCCGAAACACTTAATATCAATCAATTACTTTGCTAAAATGTTTAAGTCTTAATTAACCTTGTTGCGATTTTGGAAATCGGATTTCGAGGTAACATACCTTCCGACAATACTATCCCCGAAATCCCGAAAAAAACAAAATCCTGACTCTTAATCTGTGATTAGCACAAATTAACCTTTTTCCAAAGCATGATTAATGATAATCTTTTTTTAGGGTTTCATTCATGTTTCGGTTTCCGATTGAGTAAAATGTTCTGAGTTTTCTTTAAAATTCAAAGGCGCCAAAATACAACCATTTTAAATAAAGAATAACTGGTGATACGTGGTACTAATGCGTATCTCAGTAAAATATCTACCGCATTAAATGTCTTGAATTCTTGTCAGCTGCGTCAATCCCGTCATTGTTAAATGAATTAAAAGAGCATTTGAATGTCTGTGTTTTCATTTTATCAAGTGCAAGAAGCACTCAACTGAGCTCATTCATTCCTTTTCTGTGACAGGTTTTCCATTTAACTTAAAGTCATGGCACCGAAAAAGTCACCGAAGAAGAGTGAAGACACACAGGAAGGAGATATCATCTTCGACACCACACCACACGCTATAGACTCCATTAAATATTGGACTCAAATCTCTGAATTTCTGGAATGTGAATTTAAGAATGCTCATCTTGATTATGAGAATCACTATCGGGACATAGCAGAATCAGAGCTTCATAAGATCTCTGCGCGCCCTTGGCTCGTGGCATACAATGATATGATCAGTTGGGCCCTGGAAAAGGTCGATATCCCGACGAGGAGCATCTTAAACGATCAAGGAGTCATTGTCGGCTCATTCAGGCCAGAACGTATACAAGTAATGTATAGACTCTTGCCAAATCCTAAACATACTTTTAATGCTGAGTTTTTAGTTGAATTTCAGAGGAAAGAATGCACCGAGGTAGATTGGACTTATCCTGATATAATTAGAGACTGGTGGAGATGTCCATCAAAATTTAGGGCCGATACCCATGGGGTTTATGCTACAACATCCTTGAATGAATACATGGTCTACGTAGCCATTATGCTGTCTAGACTTTTTGGGAGAAAAGATCCCTGCCATTTTCATGCAGATTGGGTGCCCTTTTTAGAACAATCTTTAGAAGGATATGCTTTTAACTAGAGTAAGATTTTGTCGGATAACCTAACACAAGAAATCTCAAACTACAAAGTTGCAAAATCTAAGGGACAACTAGTGGCCTTTTACATGTTAGCATGCATTATGGATGCAATCTGCTATGTGACTCCTTTTCCTTTAATGAATTGGAGTTGGAACATAACCTGTCCAAAACCCATTCATGAATATCATTTTGCCCTTTGGGAAGAAAATGCTAAGGATGCATTTTATGAAATTTGCCATTTTGTTATAATTCCGATACGTAAAATATTTTTTGGATGCGAACCCCCTCGCATTTCTGATATAGTCACATAAAATCTTAAAGCAATAGCCGACTGGTTTATTGACAATAATTTTTCCTACATTAGGGTTTATGGTTGTTCTATTCCCCCTCATGCACTCCCTAAATTCCTACTAGACAGATTGGTGTGTAGAGAGGTAGCCCACCATATAGTAAAAGGCGGCATTGGATTAGGGCTAAAGGCAGCTCAGAAGAAGTCATGGACAACTTTCCCTATACATATCGGGAAATTTTCATTACTGAATCTAGGTCATTCTAAAGTAGAGGCTGAATCACTAGAAGAAGTAAAATTGGTAGATATTGAACATAGAAAGCATGACCCCTATCAATTAGTAAGCAAACATTTGATGCATTGTAATTTAAAAGCCTATGAGCACGAAACATCTGTTTATGATGACGTATTCAAGGAGGTTAAATCCTATGAAGAGGTATTGAATAGAGTACAGGCCCTGCCACCTGACTCACAGATTGGTTTCGCGTCATTCCAGAGCCATAGGCGAAGCTGTTCACCCAAAATTTTGCAGGGCGAAGCTATGACCCCACCTCTAGAGAAGGAAGGGCCTCCGCCAGGCTTTGAAACAAATATACAGGACAAAGCAAATACTAAAGGAAAGATGAAGGACACAGGAATACCTTCACAAGACACATAAATTTCCCAAACAAAAGAATCAGAGGCAGGGAAGGGAAAGGAGCTAGAAACATCCCCAGAAATCCCTAAGGATGTTCCAGAAAAGACAGGAGGAATAACATCGATAGAACTTGGAAGTCCCATTACTTCATTGACTCCATTGCAGTCCACTTATGGAAACCCCCACGAGGGAGCTCTGTATGTCAGTGATCTGGAGCCAATTTCTAGGGATGAGATTCCTTCATCAGATTATTTTTTCAGTAAAAAGAGAAGGGCAATCTTGAAACAGGAAATCCATCCAAGAGGAGATGGGATGGTTAAAAAGCATAGGGTCATTATAGATGGAAAGAAACTTAAAGATGGAGAATTTGCTACAGAGATAGCAGGCACGATGGGAGCTTTAGCATCTGCAAATTTATATTATGTGGGTAGTTTGACAACTATGTTGGAACAAAAAGACCAAACGATAGCTCAGCTACAGGATAAATTGAAAGAAACAGAAAGAAATATTAGTTGGGGAATAAAAAAGGGCCTAGAACAAGCTAGATTAAAAGATATTCAAGAGATTCAGAAAATGAAAACAAGCTTAGAGGAGGCAAATCATATAATATAGGTCACTCAGGCACATGTGCTAAAGCAAGAAGAAGCAAATAAAAAATTACAAGATAAGATTAGCACTATTTCAAATCAAGTGGTAGAGCTTGAAATTTTCCAGGCTCAGGTATTGGGAATACATTTGAATATAGAAGAAGAACAACAGAAAGTGTTTGTAAATCTGGAAATTATCCAGAATTACTTTCAGGAAACAAATAAATCTTTAGAGAATGTTCTCCAGAAAGAAAGAGAAGTGAAAGCGGCCAGAACGACTTTCCAAAAAGCAGTAGCCCTTTCAGCAAAGGAATAGGTCGGAAAGATTAAAAAACTATCCATTTCAGAACAGGTTAAAGGAGATGTAATACTCAAAGTGTGGGAAGCAGACCTGGCCGAAAATAAAAGAATAACCAGAGATGTCAATGATGATTGTCAAGGAATTTTTGATCTCTTAGAAAAGACTTCATTGAATATTGGAAGAAATGATTGTCCTGGGTTATTAGGAGAGATTAACATTGTCAAGCACCAGCTAAGGTTCAAGGAAGATTTGGAGGAAATGAAGGTAGAGATCCTAAAAATTAAGGTAATCAATATCACCGAAATTGACAAATGGATAGTGATACCGAACTTAACGTTGCAAACTATTAAGTTCACAAGGAAGATAATAGAAGATCGTTTGCCCGAATTACAGAAAAGATTCTTCATATTTGAGGCAAAAGAGATACCAGACGTTCCCAAAGTTTTGGTGAAGTTTTTGGGAAAATGTATTCACTGTCTTGAGGCAGAAGAAGGAAGTTCGTCAACATAAACATAAAAGTACTCTTTTGAATATTTTCATCATTAGAATAATAAAGCAGTTAGAAAAGGAATGTAAACGGTTTGACATTATTCATCCATGTAACCATAGTCTTAGGAAGTTGGTTAATCACCAACGGGAAAATATTTGATGATCATGTATAAATATATATTCAGAAGACTGAGAAAGGGCTTGGTTTTTTTTGAGAGAGTCGATTGTATTAAAAGTTTTCTAATGCACTATGATATATGATATAGACGAGATTCTGGATCCTGCCAACTTGTAGCTATGTGTTCTTTAACCTTGTTTACCATATTTTTCTATGTTTCCATTTCAATGTCTTTCTAATGAATGATCAATCTGAAGTTTATTTTGTACATCTTTCATAGTTTAGATTGATTTGGTTATCAAATTATTTACAGCTTTTCCTCTGAAATTGCTATTAGTAATTTTAAGACCCGTGGATCATTTGAACCATGATATTCAACACTTCATTAGAAATCTCATTTTCTTATTTATTTCCTGTTACAATATGAGATTCTTTCTTGATTAAAGCCTCATATTTTTCAATAGTATTTCTTTGTTATTTTACGATTCTCAAATTGTTTCAAGTCCAGGAAACGGCCTCAACTGTATTTATGTTATTATTTTGAATTTCAAAACTATTTTTCCTATTCTCATCTCTTAAAAAACCGAAGTAACAATTTATCAAATTCTTTCACAACTAAATAAAATTTTACTCCCCATGACTGTCCCAAATAGCAGACAACCCAACATAGAACCTGGTCTCCAAGATCAAACCAGTATTGCTTTAAACCTATTTAATACTATTCTGCAAACAACGACTAACCAGGCTGAATTAGAACATTCATGGGCTACTATTGAGAGAGATATCAACATCCAAGAACAATGGGAAGCTAGACAGAGACAGTTAAGAAACTGATTCTACTTTACCCTTCTTTTTTATTCTTATCCTTTAATTACCTTTACCTTTACGGATGCCTTGACGATATACTTTACAGCCTTAAAGTATAAACTCAAGAACAACAATACTCATGACCTGGTTCTAACTCAGAGTTGTCTGGCACTCTGGCTTGCTTCTGCTTGCTTTGGAGGTGCCATGGTGGTGAATGTCGAAGGTTTGTTGAGTTAGAATGGTCTCTGTGACCTCTGTGAACTCCACTTTGTGCTCCTTAGCCTCTATCTCTCTGTCTGTTCTCTTTTCGCAAATAAACTCTTTACTCCCGCGTCCGTGTGTTGTATCGGCATTACATGAATCTTGTCGAGGACGCTACCTTAATTATGGTTTCAATGCACCTCTGGTCTTTTCGTACTTTCCATTACTGTGCCTTGTCATCTCCAGTTGGTGCGATTGATGCAACGTCCCATTGGTCCTTTCCGACATTCAATTCCGCATAACTTCATCACTTCGAACTGCTTTTGTCGTCTTTCTGTTTCCCGCTTGTTTCCCTTTTTACCTAGATGTTGTCCTTCTCCTCGCTGAGTTTGTGTTCCTAAGTATGCGTGCCCTTTCTATCTCTGACGCACTGTGCTTTTGTTGGTTCTTTTTGATATACTGTTTTTTTTTACTGCGCGGTGGGTGGTTGACTGTCATTGTACAGCTTCAATCAGCTCCCATTGATCATCCCTCTTATTTCTGCGCATGATAAGTCTCTCAACTGTACAACTCCTCCAACTGTGACATAGTTTACTTCAGACAGTCCTAGCCAGTGCATTCTTAGCTTTCCTGGGTGCTGAAATGATTTGTTGTCATACATCAATACTAGATCTCCTTCCTTGAAGGTTTTCTTCTTGATGTGTCTGTCATGCTAAGCTTTGTCCCTTGCTTTCTGAACTTGTTGGTGGAACCATGCTAAGATCTGATCTTCCTCCATGGTCATTAACTGATTTAGTTGCTCCTATACTATGCCTTGTTCTGTCATATGTGTGATTGCTGCTACGCGTAAGCTTGGTACTAAAAATTCTACTAGTAGCACTGCTTCTTGGCCATAGACCAGTTTAAATGGTGTGTGCCCTATCAACTTTTTGCACGTAGTCCTGTAGGCCCATAATAATGCTAGTACTTTGAGCTCCCAGTCATCCCTGTTGACATTATAGATCATTGTTATCACATTCTCAAGGATTTTATTAAATGTTTCCACTGTGCCATTTGCATGTGGGTGATATGGTGTGCTTTTCTGATGATGGAATTCAAACTCTTCAGTCATCGCATTGATAGTGCTATTTATGAAGTGCGTGCCTTAGTCGCTCATCAAAACTCTTGGGCACCAAAATCGCGTGATTACTTGTTCAAATAGGAAGTGTGCTGCTATTTCTGCACTGCAATCCTTCACTGGGGCTACTTCCGCCCATCTTGTTAGGTATTCTGTCGTGGTAATGATGAACCTGGATCCTGTTCTTTTTGCTGGTGGGTTGATTGGTCCCATAAAGTTTATTTCCCACTTATCGAATGCCTGCAATGTTACTTGTGGTCGTAATGGCATCTCATCCCTTCTATTGGGTTTGACTACCCTTTTACAGACGTGGCATCTTTGATAGTACTCCTTCGAGTCTCGGTGAATGGTCGGCCACCATAATCCTGCGCGCAATACCTTCTACGTGGTAGCTTTGCCTGCGTAATGTCCTCTTGCTATTCCCTCATGGGATTTTGTTAAGACTCTTGGTCTTTCGTGCTCTAACACGTACTTTTGCAAAATGCTATCTGCACCCATTTTCTATAAGTGTCTTGCGATCAGTTGATAGTCTGCAGATCAGACTTCAAGGTTTTTCTTCTGCGTGGTGTTATATTCTTGTGGCGGAGTACCTGTGCTCAAGTATTGAATGATATCTGCGAAGTATTCATCAGCGATCTAGACTGAGAATGATCAGAATCTGGACCAGGGGTCAAATTTTAGCCCAAAAATCAAAGTGTTTGGAATCGCCTCAAAACGAACAGGTGCGTAGCCCTCGTTTTCATGAACCCAACGCACTTCAAACGGGGTCAAACGAACATCGGATGAGTGAGATATCACGATCTGTTCGATTTTTCAAATAGGCAAAAAAATGTCGATTATACAGTTCGTACAGGCTGATGTGGCAGGGGTACAACCGCTGATGTGGCAAGTGCTGACATGTCAATGCTGAGTTGGCAGTTTGGGAAAATGAGTGGTCGAATTAGATTTCGACACGTGGCATCCTTTTTGTCAAATAGGGTTGTGCCACGTGGCCCAGACATGGGTTGCCACGTGACACCATGTTAAGTTTGGGTGTTAAAAGTTTATGGAGTCCATGGGGATCAAACCCCAGACCTCCCTCCATAGTGCAATGCTTTGGAAAAGTCCGAACAACCAACGTGCCACACTAATAATTATTAACCATATTCCTTTGATATTTTATTTAAATTAATACCATAGTGGTGTTTAAAAATTAAATATGGAGTCCGTGGGGTTCGAACCCCAGACCTCCACATATGGAAGAGTCTTGGAAAAGGGCCTCCCAACCGGCGTTCCCATGGGTATTTCTTAACACATATGTATTTAAACATTTATTTAAATGCGTGCCATGTTATATTTGGAGTGGGGTCCATGCTGGGGGCCCCAGTCCCCGGTTTCATATATGCGCGCATATGACCTTGCCTCACATGCTTTTGCCCGAAGATTCAAAACTACTCAAACGGTTAACACCCACACAGCTGGACACTTGTCAAGCGCTTGTTCCACTTTGTAACCGAGTCCCGAAATTGTGCTGGGACGTGGCCATATGGTCCCCCATGCGCCCAACACCTTTGTCCTTGGGGGCTTAAAATCCGCTAACGGTGCGACATTTTGGCACCAATTTCGAAATGCATGCAGGTGCTGGGTTTAGGCATGGGAAATGCCCAGAAGCCAGGTTACTCACACAGGAGGTGCGAATTGGTGAACCAGAGACAACAAGCTTGAAGGAGGAAAATGGCAGGAGGCCTATCTTTCTCATTTTTTGGCCAAATGAGGTGCCGAAAAAATCCAACTAGGGGTTTTTGGATGTTCTGAATCCATTGGCACTATTTTCAAAGGAATTTGGAGATTTCTATTGCAAGTTTTACACCATTGAAGTTTCAGGGAGCTCTAGGGAGCTTAGGGCCACCATTGAAGGAGGCCATGCTCAAATGAGCCCAAGTCTATTTTCTGTGACTGAATAGTCATTTTTGACTAATTGTTATGCTCTGAACACATTGGGACAGGTTTCAAGTCCATTTGAGGACTTTTACAAGTGTTTTTCCACAAGGAAGCTCAAGGAAGCTCAAGGCCACATGTAGAAGAGGTCATGCCCGGATGAGCCATGGTCTGTTTTTCAGACATCTAATAGTCATTTTTGGGGTTTTTATGTATTCTGAACCCAATGGTACAGTCAGTAAATGCATTGGAGTTGAGAAGCAGCTTGTAAAAGAATCTTTGACAAACTAATCCCAGGGAGCCTAGTCCATTGATGGAGGCTCAAGGAGATGTAGTCCAGTTGGGGGTGAACTCCTTTATCATCTTGTTATTGTTGTGAGTTTGCTGGTTTATTTGCTGCAAGTTATGTTTGTTGTATATTTATTTAAACCACATATTTAACCTTTCAAAGACCTCACACATAAACACCTAAAAGATGCATAAACTTGACACATAAAACCTCTTGCACAACTATGACATTGAGCAAGGTCCTGAAGTTTATTTTAATGGAGTAGAGGGTGCTTGCATAGAAAAACAAGTCAGCCCCCTATTTTCAGATCAGAGAATAACTGTGCATCTGGAAAGTTGTCCTCTAAATTCGTAGGTTCTTCTCCATTTGTGACTCATGATAGGTGGTTAGGTCCTGCATTCAATTTTCTTGGCTTGACTATTACTTCAAAGTCAAATTATTGAAATAACAGTAACCATCAACAGATTCTCCCCCCCAACACTGGCTTGTTGACAAGGTATTTCATGGTTGAGTGATTTGTGAATATGTTAAAGTGTTTTCCCAATAAGTAGTGTCTGAACTTTTGCAGTGCGTAGACCATAGCTAGGCCTTCTCTCTCGGTGGTGTTGTAGTTCTGTTCTGATTATGATAGTTTTCT
>ML849631.1:21017-32651 GCA_009831015.1 Picea engelmannii
CTTTCTCTCACAGTCTCCTCTCTCAGAATACAATACTTGCCAACCTACATAGCCGCAATACATTTCCCTCATAAAAGAGGGTTGCCTTCTAGGGCAAAAAACCCTAACATAATCTCTATCATTAGATCTGCAACCTTATAATGAACGACCCCCCCTCTGCACTCCCCCGCGTGGAAGAGTGTACAGACTTCTGGGGTGTAAATACTTCATGGGGTATAAACACGGCTGAAAGTAAAAGACCTCTAAATCAGGAAGATAATCAGGCTCCACAACCAACATAGACCTCTATGGGTACTCATGCCATCATTCAATGATGTCATATCCAAGATAAAATAAGTAGATTGAAATATGAGCTCAAATTTCTCCTTAAATAATTAACCAAATCTTGGTAATACCTATGTTATCCACATTTTCATCCCCTTTTTATCTCTTTATATGGAAATGAAGCAATTCATAGTTAAAAATTGCTTTTATATATTAAAGTAATAAAATATTAGTTTTTCATCTCCTTTTTATCCCATTAAAAACAAGAGTGACATAGCAACAATTTCCTTGTTCCTTTTAATAATGAATGTAAAAAATAAAGGAAGATTGAGAGAGGCACTAAGACATATGTGGAAAATTGATTAGGACATATGTCAAAAATTGATTAGGATAACAAAACAACTATTTATACTATGCTATTAGGAAACTATTAAGAGTTAAAATACATCTAATTTTGAGTTAGCTAAGATCACGGATCAAAGGTCATGTTATTTAGATACCCATATTCTCATTGTGCCTTGGGAGGTTTGCATTAACAACTTATAAATATTTGATTCCCTAGTTCTTCTACTCATAGAAATTCAATGATCCATAACACTCTCCAAATCATTGTCCCCCAAAAGGGAATGAATGGTAAAAATCCATTTGTATCCCATTAGTACAACTTTTCTATCACCCAAGGAAAGGAATTACCTACCCATAGGGGTTTCAACTCACCAATAGATAGATACCTTACCTTTCTCTTTGAGCTCCTCAAACATTGACTAATATCAATCAAGACTGTCAAAGGTGCTTAAATATAAGAGTGAAGGGAGCTCTAACTGGATAGTTCATAAGGCACAATACTTGCTAAGGTTTTTCAAATGGGGTAGAAAACTAAGTGGGCTTGATTGTGGGGAAAACTCCACAGTTAAGCATGCTTGAGCCAGATGCGTCTTAGGATGGGTGACCACCTGGAAAGTCTTGTTTATCGGGTGCAAGCCTCGAAAGCGATGATTGATTCTATGCGATTCATTTTGTTGGTTTCAATCCACTTCTTCACCCCTATGAGCATCACCTGATGCAATGAGTGCTAAGTGGACTATTCAAATCATGAGAATTATTGGTTAGTTGTGACTAATACTCATGGATATGGGTCATATATTAATGACTTACTCAATGCAATTAATCCCAAAAAGATATCTGAGATGCTATATGATCATGTGAGTCTAGCCAAGGTAAAAGAAGAAACCTTGTAAGTCTAAGACAAAAGTTGATATGTAAGATTAATGTAAAATCCAAGGGGAATGTTCAACCTCTATGAGCATAGATAGACTAGAGAAAAAATCAGGGGGAACAGACAATCTCTATGAGCCTAGTCAAGCCCTGTGAGCCATGAGCAAAAGTCAGGGCATCTAGCAAAAGTTAGGTTGAACATAAAATTCCTATGAGCTAGACAAATAAGACATAGAGCTCTCTATCTTCATGCCATCGAGATCTAAATTCGTTATGGGTGATCTGGTACATGTGGAGATGCTTTGAGGTCGATTTGGATGATGATCTGGCTTCCCTCTCATAGTTGTGCAGTGTGTGGATGCAGTTTGATGCGCAACTGAGTTCTTCAGTGCTTGCACAACGAACTTGTGCAATGACTTTGCGCATCGAACTTGTGGTTGAACAAATTTTTGTGAATATATATTATTAGTACATGGATAGGAGAAGCAGGTCCCTTTGACCATGTCCCTAGTTTCCTACAAGTGGGGGATATTACTCCAAAAACCACATGTCCTTTTAAGCTCAATTAACTTTGGTTGAAGGAACTTGAGTTCATAGACCTATTTTGAAATGAATGAAAATTTTATGCTAGGTAGTTGGTGGATTTTGCAAAGTTACTCTTGTTTTGTGAAAATATAAAAATAATCAAAAGGAATCTAGAAACACAAGAACCCCATGCGTTGCACACTGCCTATAACTCATGCTTTGTTGATGATAGATGTAGTAAGAATGAACGAAGTTGCAACTAACTACTTCAATTTAACCATTTGTATGGGGTTGAAAAAATGTAGAAAAGAGTAATTGACAACCTAAAAGGTTCCATAATGATTTTCAAAAGAGATTGAGAAATTGAGAGTTGCGATCATAAATGATGGCCAAAGGTAAGCTAAAATTACTCCATACAGGTTAAAATAAGAGTTTGACAACTTTAGAGGCACCAATAGTGTTGTGGCAAGTTACAAATACTAGCTTCTTCAAGAATTTGTATAGTACTTCAAAGATCCAATCATGTTTGCATTGGGTGGTAGGATAACCACTAACAAAATCCATGAAGGGAATTGGAAATGGTTGTTACAACCCAAGCTCTTTGTTTGTAAGTTTTATTTGACTACAATGTGAACATGTCTTTATATATGTTAAATTTGGCAGCATCGATAGTCATTCTCCAATGAGAGGCCATGTGGGCCACCCTGAGGCTAGCCAAGGAGATTTGGAGAATCAACTAGTCCTGTGAGGTATTGAAAAATCCAGGGGGAACGTACAACCTATGTGAGTCAAACCAAGAGTCAAGATGAACGCAATGCTATATGATCTTGTGAGTCTAGCTAAGGTAAAGGAAGAAACCTTGTAAGTCTAAGAAAAACGTCGAGATGTAAGTCTAATGAAAAATACAGGGGGAATATACAACCTCTGTGAGCATAGACAGATTAGTGCAAAAGTAAGGGAGAATGTACAACCTCTATGAGCCTAGTCAAGCCCTGTGAGCCATGAGCAAAATTTAGGTTGAACGTAAAATTCCTATGAGATAGAAACAAACAAGCAGAGGCTAGGTGGCTGATAATATTTTAGTGAAAATATTATTGTAATATAATGGAAGAAGTATAAAACAACTAACTACATTCAAAGCATCAACTAGGATGAATTATGACTGTGTTTTTTAGAGGAAATTACAGTACTTAATTTCTTGATCTAGAGCATCAAAATCAAATGAATCGCAAACCATTACTTTCCAATTAAGTATATGTAGGTTACAAATGAAATGAAAAAGAAAACATGAATACACATACACAAGAGAGAATCACACACTTCATACCATCAACAAAAGAATCTCTGGTAAGAGTAGCTCTGTACTTCTGACTAATATTCCATAAAATTTTCAAAAAATTACAAAGATGCTCAAAAATATGTCTCTTCTACGCTTTTCCAACCCTTAGTAGATTCAAATTACAAAATATAAAGGACAAAAATCTTCCCCAAGATGAGGAAGTCGAGCTCAACCACTATCCTGCAGTTTAGGTTTAGTTACATTGAAAATGGGAACTAACTGCTACAATATAGAAGTCAACTTATTACATTAAAAGAATCATAACAACTTTGACAAATAAGACATCTAACTCTCTATCTTCATGCCATTGAGATCTAAAGTCATTATGGGTGATCTGGTACACTTGCATAGTTCTTCAACACTTGCATAGCAAACTTGCGTAATGAGTGCCCTGTTTCCATTTTCTTCACTTGTTTGGCTTGGAGATAGAATGTAATGACCACTCACTGATATTTGAACTTAGAGGCATACAATATGGAGCTCTGGAAACATTCACCATTCTTCAAAACACTGATTTTCCCATCAAAACTCAAAACCTTGGAGGCTATAAGGTTACAAAATGAGATTTAGTTTCAAGCTGATATAACCTGTACATATTCTTATGCTGAAGTAACTTTTATATCACCTTCAAAATTTATTATCTCATCCAATTTGTGTCTTCCATGATGAAACCCATTTCTGCAAAAAATGACACTTACAACACTTGCGCAACGTGCCCACACAGTGCAAGTTTTGTGTCTTGCTTATCTTCAACGCTAACTGTCACAGTCTGCACTTTGGGTTTTCTAGGTTATGTATATGATGTAACTAATTTCAACACACTATATCTTGCAAATTTTCATAATAGTTTGAAAATTAGGGTTTGGGTTTTATCCCCCTACTCATGATGACAAAATATCAAAAAGGAAAAAACTGAATATTTCCAGCTCAATGATCTTATACTTTAGCTACTTCTGCAAGTAAGCTAACTTTCTCTTATCCTCATGATCAATCTCAATTTGTTGTAGTCTTTGCCTCAAAGATCCATTTTCTTTCTTTAAAGACAAGTTCTGTTGGTAAATGTGCTTGAGTTGCTTGTGCAAAGGTAAAAACATTTTTAAAATTATTTTGTTGTTATCAATGGCCTCATGACACTGGTTAATTCTTTCAAAGGAATCCTTCATGTGTACTCTTTGTTCCTCCCTCAATTGTATGATAGTATCTTGTGCTTCCCTTAACTGATTTTTTAGCCTTTTAAATGTACTCTCACCTTCTACAGGTGAGGTATCTATCTTTAAAAGTGTTGCAGGCTCATCATTTGCTGAGGGTTCTCTTTCATAATTTTTCATTAAATCCAATTGCTTAGCTGTAGATTTGGTTAGAGGAACACTGGGCTTGGAAACCTCTACTAATTTAGGGCTCTTTTAAACTGATTTATTTTCTTTTTTCCTCTTGGAGTTGTCAGGACTTAATGGTGTTGTCTTTTTCACTGATAATGTGGTGTCCTTATTTGATTTAGGAGTACTAATAGCCTCTTCAATAACTCTTTTCTTCATTTCTCTATTTTAAAAATGTATCTGTGCTATAGTATGCTGGACTTTCTCAATCTGATCCTGCAACTCCATGATTGTCTTGTCTTTTCATCTGAGGGTATCTGATCCTTGTTAAATTCTTGAGTTGTATGCTCAACAGGATGTTTGTCCATGATGGGTAGTCTCTTTGTTGCTGACCTTGTGAGAGGTTTTCTAGGTTTCAATAGCTCAACAACTTCAGGGGTGAATTGTAATTTTCTACCCTTCTTTTTGGTTTTCTTGCTTACTGGAGGTTCTATAGTCTCTTTTCCTTTTCCACTGTCTTGATCTCTTGATATATTTTCCTTCCTTTTACTAGAAATCTCAGGAGATAATATGGTTGTTCTTTCAGCTGATGAGGGAGTATCCTCTTTGTCCTGAGGGTTACCAAAAATATCTGCTGCTATCCCTACTGAAACTAAGAAAGAATCCCATTCTTTATTCTATTTCTTGAGTTCCTCTAACACCAATAATATTAATCAGAGAAAATTGAAATAAACTAGGCTCAATCTGATTTGTTTTTGCTTGCACCCTGTCTGACATCTTTCCAAGATTTCTATAGAGACAAAATGGTAAATTTAAGGGCTTTTCACCAGTAAAATGCATTAATAACCTAATGTGACACTGATACACTCTTTTGAACCTTCCCTCACAAGTAAAATATATCTAAACAACCCTTAATAACTTGCTATAATGCTCCAATATGAACTCCCTAGGCACTGTAGCACTGAAATTTTGATTCTTGTATTCAGGTTTTAAGAAATCATGGTAAAAACTTTGATCAAGGGGCATACCTTTGAACCACTTTTCTCCTTGGGATGGGATCTCAGTTGTAGTACAGATTGAATCTTCAGTCATCTGAAATTGAAGATAACCTATCTTTGTGTCGACCCCATAGAAGTTGAGGGAAAATGTTTTGGTTAGTTGCATATTATAACCCTGGAGTTTTTCACAAAACTGAATGCATTCGGCCTGCTCAAAAGATGCCCTGATTACTGGATCATAATTGATGAGTTGCAAACTTTGGGGTTCTAATCTAACACTATTTCGACCTTTATTGTACTTATTCTTCTACTCTGTAGTTGAAATGATGGCAAGTACATGCTAATCCAACTGTGCAAATGAAGAATGCAATCACTTTAAAAGGTTCGTACACTTCACATGGTGACCACACATGAATTTAATGACTCACATAATCATGATCATGACCCATCATGACTCTAAAAACATAACACACACATGAATACCAAGGCATGACTCTAAAAACATAACACACACATTTGACAAGACTTTGACCTTTTAGAAGATTATAGTATACTAACATCCAAAATTGATGCCATTAGAAATAGACTCAATCCTAAGGTCTACTAAGGAGAAA
The DNA here is from genome assembly GCA_009831015.1 of Picea engelmannii. Classification (NCBI taxonomy): domain Eukaryota; kingdom Viridiplantae; phylum Streptophyta; class Pinopsida; order Pinales; family Pinaceae; genus Picea; species Picea engelmannii. Next base: position 27,289 of record ML849631.1, read on the forward strand.
ACACAACACATGCTAATTAATCTAGGAGTCAAGCATGCAAACAAACCTTCTCACAAAGAAGCGCTAGTTGGTGATGGAATCCAATATCGTAGGATCGATGCGTGAAGGGGTTGAGTTTTAGCAGGTGGGAAAGTTATGTTGAAAACCTATTTAACAAACTTACGCCCTCATGAAAACTACCTCACAGAGCAGTGGGAAAACCTTTAAGGAGTTTGAGTGATTCTAGACAACGTCGATCCTAGGTACAACACCACCTTCCTTATGCTGTCACCTTGGGTAGGAAGTCTAAAAGATTATAGCCTCTATGGTACCACCTACTATACCAAAGCAGAGGGGGGATAGTTGAAAGTCCAGTTTAAATGCAAGGGTAGGGTAACTAAGCCCAAAACCACTTTAAGAGATTCCTCATAGAGAGGGGTTTCTCCCAAGTGATCCTCATAATACATGCAACCACTACACCAAGACCAACAAAGAAGGGTTGATTACTCTGCCAACCCCAATGCAACCTCACTCTTGATCCTTGTGTTAGAAGGGCTTCCCAAAGTTAGTGATATAGCAACTATATTTTACTCCCTAACTCAAAGCTCTATGGTTTTTTAGCATCTTTGGAAAGTTATTCTGACAATCATATTCCAAAGATCTACACCTAAGCTAAGATGGGTTTGAAGAGCCCTAGAAATTAAAGCTTCTAGATAAATTTTAATTAACACTTGATTTTAGGATGTTCTTACTCAAAGGAGTGGTCGTGAAACTGATGGCGTTTCGACTCGACTCTTTAAACCATGCAAGAGGAAAATGAAATGCAAGAATTTCAACTTCGATGAAAACTAGCTATGGGAAGGAGCAAGAGGTTTCAAGAAAATAAATATTTTTTTGATTGATTACTATGTGTGCACTGCTAATGACAAAAAGTATGAGCTAATTATCCTGATAAATGGAAGAAAAATGAACAAAATTTTAAAAATACCATGCAAATGTCATAGTTCACTTAGTAAACCTTTACAACACTGAATCAAATGACATAATTTCTAACATAGTAAAATTTTATGATTATAGAGACCACCATAATACCTCTATGAAATAAATGTTACTTATGGTTGAAGTATGTCACAACTAATATTGAGAAACTCTCCAATTCAACACTAGAAATCAACTTGAGAAGCACTCCAAACCAACCAAAAGAATGATGCTAAATGAAGATTAACATTGAGCTAAAAAACTCCAAATTGATGAAGTTAAATGTGTGAGATAAATGGAGGCTGGGGACCTCATTAAATAGCAATGGGAGGGGTCTAGGTTTACTTCTAGGGTTTTATTTTTTTATTTTTTATTGTTTTAATTTTTTTTGGGGGGGTTTGGTGAGCCCATGCCCTGTTCATACAACAATGTATGGAATAAGTTAGATCAAGAAAAAAAGTTTGGAACCCTATGGAAATGACCATTTCCTGTGTAGAGTTGTGATATGGACTAGAAATGACATGGAACTTGTCTAACTGACCAATTATGATAACACTACTCAGGAGGGTGTGAGGTTTTCCTTGCTAAAATTTTGGGAAATGATTCATGATGATGTTCTTCCAACATATATCCATCACAATTATCATTAGGTGGTTGAATCAATGGAGGGACATTTTCCATCCTTAGCTCATATAACAGAAGGTCGAAAAGTTAGTATGACCCAAGCATTGGTGTCATAGTTTACTGGTGTCATTTTTATTGGAAACGATTGAAAAGAGTACACTTTGTTTTTTTTCACCTTTGATTCCAGAGTTGAAAGATTGTAACTGAGTATCACCCTGAAACATGATGTAGGTCATTAAAGAAAGGAAGTGTAACGAGATCACATTGGTGTTTGACTTTCCTCCAACAACTACGAGTGCTTCTTTTGTTTTACGAAAATATTACAACAATCTTCTTCACCATTATGAGAAAGTCTACTTCTTTCAAATAAAGGGACCTATCATGACACCTCCAGGTAATAGGATAAATTAGTTGACGATGTTTACTAACAGTGCTATGGTTTCATGCCATCTTATGTTGATCACATTGAAATATTATGTCTCACATGGTCATTTTATTTTTTCTTTACTAACACTTCTCTTGACTAATGTCCCCCCACACCTCATCCATTCTCAGAGCCTGAATATACACATTCAACTTTTACGGATCCTGAAGTAGATATAAAAAAGAAAAAAGATGATTCTACCCAAGCACTTGGAGGTCATCTTACTCTTAACCCATGGATATTCTATAATTCATTGAGTAGTGTTTTATTAAGCTATATTTGTATTTGGAACCTTAACAAAGATTTAATCTTGTATGCCAATCTGGTGTAATTGACCCAACATCATCTATTGGAAGTGTTGTTACTAGATATATTGATGGAAATTTTGATTATGGTTATCTAATTAATGTGATGGTTGGAACAAGAAAATTGTGGGGTGTGATGTACCATGTGCTTGCTACTAACACAACACCACATAGTGCAACTGTGTCTACATTTATGAATTTTCTGGGTGCCGACCTTAAAAATGTTGGTACAGAACATCATTTTGAACAAAAGAGAAAGAAAAAGGAAATAAACAAGAAGGATCCAAATGCACCCAGACATAATAGAACTGGTTAATAGACATTGTTGTAGTAGGGTTTTAATTCTCCACCAGGGAAGTATGTTTTGGAGAGCTCATAACTTCTATAAAAAAATGAGAATACATATAAGGAAATTAAACAACTCATATTCTCTTCGCCCTACATTTCCCTCAAGCTCTCTATCTCGGTGCCCTCCGCGAGCTGTGTCTCCTTCCTAACCCTGCCCCTGATCTCTCTCTCCCAGCCGGTGCCCTCCGTGAGCTCTCTCTCCTTCGTAACCCTCCTCGTGAGTTCTCTTTCCCAATGCCCTTCCTAATTCTTTGTCTCCTTCCTTCTCTGGCGTGCCCTCCAGATCATGAGTCACAAGTCACATCGTGCCCTGTCTCATATGCTTTGGATTCTCGGTGCTTGCTTCTACTCTACTACCTCTCATGAATGGGTGTGAGTTCAATATCAAAATTTCATTTTAGTTGTTTTGTTTTAGTTTTTATGTTTTTTATTTTTATTTTTATTTTTATTATTGTTTTATTATATTTGTTTTATTGTTTTATAAATATATATTATATATTATATTATATTATTATATATATGAATTATATTAAATACATATTAATTATATTAAAGACCCATCAATACACTCCTAATTAGATAGCCTTTCATTAGGGGATTTGATAATATATATCTTCTTTGTAGATTCCTTATAAGCTAATGCTTTATATAAGTCTTACTCACAATTAATCTCCCTAGGAAATTTTGATTTCATCAAATTTGAAAGGGTGTAAAAGATTAATGGCACTAACTCGAAGTTTCAGGTGTCAGAGATTAGTGTCACTAACTTGAAGTTCTGGGTGTCAAATATTAGTGGCACTAACTTGAAGACCCTTGCTAAATGTTTGAACCAAAATAGTTGGTTGATTATTTAAAGTCGCTCAACTTCTTTATGCCATTTACACTGGAATATTGAGGTTATTGATCTCCCATATATCCTTAATGAATGTGTGGTACAATCAATGGAACCTTTCCACCATTAAGTATATATGTCCTCCCATATAGATCTTGGAATATGAATCCAAACACTCATAATAGAATTTAGGAAACTTTTCTTCAAATATGATACATTCATGATATAATGAGCTTTAAGCATACATAGTTTACCTTCACTCTAGGAAATGGAGAAGTAAATAGGTTGATGATAAAAGAGTGTGGCCTTTAGTAGAAGTTGGATTAGTTGAGATCCTCCATAGTTAAAAATAATGTATTGTTTTCATACAATATGGCCTAGCCAATCCCTATAAGAACTTTTTCACTGCACTTATGAAAGTTGGGACTCGTAAACCATAGCTCAAGTGAATCCTTTCCTCTAAATTTATTGGAATGATACAATCCTAATATAGAATTAAAGGAATTCTAAGCTATTTTATCTTCATGAGAGACTTCCTAGAAACATTCCTTTTTTATAATCTATTTTATCTTCATGAGAGACTTCCTAGAAACATTCCTTTTTTATAATCTTGGGCATCCACCATGTTGAAATCTCCACGATATAATGAGTAGTTTGGTGGCAACATTCTTTCAAGTTGTTAGGTCCTCTTTTGTATTGAGTTGGATCATCACAACGCCACTCTGGTTTCTTCTAACTATCACTGGCTTTACATTGATTTGGGGGTGCCCATTCACTTATCTCTTGTACTTGCACCTCTTTTCAACACTTACTTATTAGATATCCATATTTGTATCATGTGTCTCCTAATGATAATTAGTAGTTCAATGGTGGCATTTCCTCTAGGATTGAGCAATGCTACGATGATGCAGGTTGGATCTTCATATAACCATCCATGTTTTTATTTGAGTTGGGTCAAGAGAGGAGAACCATTGGGCGTGGAGTCAATAAATAGTTTAATAAAAATAAATTCAAACCGAGGATAGAGTGAATTTAGACAAGGGCAAGGTAGCCTATGAAAGTCTGGTTTTACAAATTTCATTGTAGTATGACAAGTAGAAAATAAATAAACATACCATCACACTTAGGGCATCTATCTAGGTTGAATCCCAAGATGATTTAAGAAGAAATCTATGGAGTATTCAATTGCACATGGTATAGAGCATAAAAAACCTGATGAATTCTAACCAATACGATTCAATTAAATAATAGAAAGAATGACACTTGTTTTGATTAATTAATTACATCCAAACTATCTAACAAATTAAGATTCTAGACCGCTATTAGACACCGTTGATGAGACTTTTCGCCTCTGCAACCGCATCACGCGTGCTCTCTAAACAGTCTCGGATGGACTCGGGCGGCGTTCTCTGCTGATTAACCTAGCTTGCAGATATCTTGTAAAAGCAGCTTGCAGAATGCCACGGTTCTGGTGGAGGTGAATAACATCATCGATTTGCTGAAGAAGTGGAGCAACAATAACCTTGTCCATGGTGTCGGTTGAAGCAGAGAATATAAAACCTGGTTGGGTAAGAGGAATTATGAGCGAGAGGGAGATGGACTGGACACAGGGAGCGACAGAGGCATTCACACAGGCTTCACCGGAAGTGAAGGTGGGAATCCTATAAGCGACCTGATGATCTTTGTGGATTCTCTTAAGGTAAACCTCTACATTTTAAACATTTTAATGAGGAATGATGGGTTCAGTCCACAAAAAAAGTAGAGGATGGGTCCCCTTCTTACCCACATTGTAAGGATTGAGTTGTCAGGGCATTTGTGGAAAAAGTTTATTCCATTGTAAAGAAAAGTAAAGCAAGAATATTAAGAACATGAC
>ML849632.1:12620-35126 GCA_009831015.1 Picea engelmannii
AACAATATATTTAAAATATATGAGTTGGAAATCTGCACCATTTTCAATTCAGCCTATTTGGTTGATATGTTTATTCTCCCCAATCTTGGCCTAAATTTCTTACATATGTTGAATGAAGGTAAATAAAGAAAGAAACCTGAAATCGTGGCCTCTTTAAATCAGAAACCATTGAGAGCAGCACATGAGATTTTGTGGAGGACAACACTGCACAAATAGTTGCAGTAAATCACTTCTCTACAATATTTACTCCCTGGATCATCTCGAGGGTGTATGTGAAATTTGCATCTTATAAAAAACTACCATTCTTCACATGACAACTCAACTACACCAATTTTCACTGCCTCCACCATGCAAATGCAAGAACACTTTAGACCCCCAAAAAACACATGTGAGTTAGAATTCAAACATGTAATGTAAACGTTGTATGTCTCCCATATTCTTGGAAGTTATAGTAGCAAAACAGTACAATGAGACTGAATCAAGCCCGTGTTCTACATGCACACTTATGAGGTGCACTTGTTCTCTAGTTGGCTTGTAGTGAAAAATCCAATGCATCCATAAGAAATTCATTTTTAACGAGAATGGTAGGTGTTGTAGTCTGACATTGCATATATTACCACTGACAAGTGCATATATATGTTTGTACAAATGTTATAGCTTGGCCAAAAATAACAGTCTTTAACTCTTCAACAACTGATCGACATTTCACTGGTAAATAACATTATGCCATGCGATATGGTACAAGAAATATTTTATAGCGAGAGTAAAATCTCTTCCAAGAAAAATCGTTGCATGACTCCAATAAATCCAATTAACTTCTCTAGACGTCTAAACTGTTGACCACTAATTTAAAAAAAAAAATGCAGATATCAAAAAACGTATTAAATTTCACCTTTCCATATCCATGAATAAACCTTTTCTATACTCTACGTGGCTTCATGTTACCGTTTCTTGGGAAATAAGTTTATTGTTATTATTTTCCTCTGTTCACTCTTTCAATGGACAATGCTTTACACAGAAACAGACCAAGCGCCTCTACACATTCTCCTTTGCGTGGACGAATACTCAACATACTAAGGAACTCAACAAAGAAACTTTGTCAACAAACTCAAAACCAAGGTCCCTGCACGTTCGATTTGCTTCAATTCGTTTGGGGTCCTTGTGTTGATTAAGGTTGGTTGTCATTGATGTCAACCCTTGAAGAAATTCCGGTAGCGAATTATGGTAGTACAAAGGTTTGGGTAATGGACCCAAGGTCGTTTCATGTATAATGGCATGAGTTTTAATATATTTGAAGGTAATACTATTCTATATGGATAGTACATGTCATGCCAGTTCTGGTGGTATGTGGAACGTCACATAACTCCTCACGGTTTGAGAGTTATGGCCTTACAAAGTTGGAGGACCCTCATATGTCGGTTTGAAGCCCCAAAAGGTCAAAGAAGTCAAAGAGCTTGCAAAGAAGAAATTATTATTTAAATGATAAAGTAAAGTGACAAAGTCAAGAAGGATTATTTAAATAATAAAGTGAAGTGACAAAATCAAAGAAGATTATTTAAATGATAAAGTGAGGTGACAAAGTCAAGGAGGAATATTTAAATGATAAAGTAATGGAGAAATTTCTAATTATGGAAAGTGGTTAACCCTAAAAATGAGGAAAAAAAGGTTACGTGACCTATAAATGGGTTAAGTGACCTAGAAGATGCTTCTAAGGAAGATATTTGGAGAGTATAAATAAGAGGCAAAGCTCTCTCATTTTACATCACACTTGAGCATATTGAATGTCTATAGGTAACTGAGGTAACCAAAGGATACTTAAGTCGAATTTTAGAGGGAAGGTGAAGAAAATAAGGCCATAATTCAAGGGAGGATAATTCTTTTGATGATGCTTTCTAAGGTATATTATTTACAGGTCATCTCACCATTTTCGCAATAAATTTTTTCTAGAATGATTCAGACCGTGAAATTGATAGGCCATTGAGGAAACATATTCAAGTATATGTGGTAAAAACTTAGCTTGTGGGTCATTGCATTTTTGGAGTTACACTCCATGGAAAATAGGGTTTGTGGCTAGTCCTGAAACTAGTCTAAAACATGTGTTTCGGGTAAAAACGTCAAAACTTCTTCATAACAGATCCAAATTCAGTAAGATCAAATGTTTTGGTTAGAGTACAGTTTGTAGTATTCTGTGTAACATTTTCATATCCATTTAACAAATATTCCGTGCGGGGAACTCTTACAAGGTCGCTCTCTAGAATAAGCCATAATTCAGCAAGGTATGCCATTTTTGCTATAACTCATTTTCTGAGAGGTTCCAAGTAGTGACACCTAAAGAAATTGCATAAAAAACACTAAAGAACATTGTGTATTATTTTTAGATATTTATTCATTATAGGTACATAGTTATGATTATTTCCAGTTAGGGTTGTTGACTAATCCAAAACTAGTCATGTGAGACTAAAGAAAAGTTTGATGAAAATGCTAGTCTCTTGTTGTTAAAGTTAAGGAAGGTTTGCAACTATGTGATCATATACAACAAGTATATTACAGAGTTACAAATCATATTTGTATGATGATATTGATGAGGTATTTTGGTTGAGGTACATGTTGGGTACATGGTTGAGATAAGTAGTTGATGAGTTGGCACATACATGAGGTGTATAGTTGATGATGTTGGTACATATTGATGAGTCATANGTACATACATGGTACATGGTTGGATTCACTTGTTTATGGTACATGTTGATTACAGGTTGTTTGGTACAGGTTGGTGCATGGTTGATGCACTTGTTTATGGTACAAGTTGATTACAGGTTGAGGTACAGGTTGATGCATGGTTTAGGTTTATTGGTACAGGTTTACAACGGTATATATCACAGTGATAGTGTGACAGTGGTTCTATGATTCTACTTCTACTTCAGGGCGGTTGGACAGGGCAAGGACAGGTGGTTGTAGCCACCTTCCGGTTGTAGCCGGAGAACATAGGGGGTTGTAGCCTCCTTCTAGTTGTAGCCATAGAATAGGGGAGTTGGATCTTCCCTCAGGTTGTAGCCTGAGAAACAAGGGGGTTGGAGCCTCCTTCCAGTTGCAGCTAAAAAACAAAGGAAGTTGGTGCTTCCAATGAATGTAATTCTTCAAGACATATCAGAAAAATCATTCTGTGGTTTTCTCCCGCTTTGGGTTTCCACGTAAAACAATGGTGTACTGTGTATGTGTATGATTGTTCATTTGTTCATTTCTTACTTACTTTGCAGTTATTGGATGATAATGCTACATTGATATTACACTTGGATTATATGGGTAAAAAGGATTAGATTGTTCTATTACTGATTCACCCTCCCTCTCAGTAATCCAACACCTTGTAATGTCCCTTTCTGAGTGAGGAATCCATAGAGGAGGGATTAGTAGTCTAAACATCCCCTTTAGACTATAGCCATGAAGAAATAAGGGAAAATGTTCATTTGATTTCATTTCACTAGGGAAATGCTATAATTTGAAAGTGACATTAAATGACTAAGTGGAAAAAGGTAATTAAGCGCTTAAGTGAATATTAAATCAGAAAACTTAGGAAAAACGCTTAAGTGAAAAGTCAATGAAGAATTAGGGTTTAGTGGATATAAAGAGAGGAAAAGTGACCTAATGGCTCATTATTGAGGATTTGAGAATTGAAACCAGAGCTCTGAGGAGAAACCCAGATTCAGATGAATTTGAGGATACTTTTGGATTCCAGGAGGAAGACACCAAGGGATTGGATTCAGTGTTGAGAGACACAACCTAGCCAATCGGGGAGACCACATAGGTTTTCCATTTCTTTCATTACAAATCTACAGTTAGATTGAGAATGGAGATAAGAGATCCAACTCCAGAAGTCAAATTCCAACGTGAGTTCTAGAGGAGACATCAAAGGTATAATGGGTCACTCTTCCCGAGGAGGCATAGCAAAACTAAACGCTTAGAACCCATTTGAGATCAAGGGAAGGTGCTTCATTTGATCCATCCAACACATTTTTTTTTATCCTTCTAGCCATCAAGACATCACATTCAATCACTGGAGTTATAAAGTGTTTGGAAAACAAAGGAGAGATCACAAATTCTCAGATCTATTCATCTAGAGGGCCATCAAGCCAGATTCCTTCTGACCCATTGGAGAGGGAGGCAGGGCACTCCATTCAAGATAGGTTCCATCATATTACGAAGGTGGAATATTATTGGGTGACTCTTTCAGTGTTAGCCAACATGAGGGCATTCCCAGCAGTGGGACATATTACTTATGACAATGATAGAGAGATCCGGGAGCCTAGCATCAAAAGATCCATCTAGGGAAGAAGGCGACTTCATTGGGATAGATATCATCAGATTTAGAGGAGTCTTTCTCATGCATGCATTAAATTCATATTCCAGAATAAGATCCAACGCTACATGCAACAACAAACCCACAGATGTCACAGATTGGTCTTGCATGCCAATGATCTAGCAACACATGTTAGTTCTAGGTATTGTTCCATGCTTTTACTAGTATTCCAGTATAGATATAGTCATTTGAAGGTTTAAATGAAGATTGATTTGGTTATTTTTACATGCATGCAGTCTGTGTGTGAAGTTTTGTACATGCATGTCATTATTGTAATTGTTTGACTATTCAATATATCTCAAACAAGTTGTTCCACCTGAAACCACATGCAAAATCACCACACATGTTAAATTCAAGTTATCAAACACAATCATAAACCTAAATAACCCATTCAGCCACCCAAAGAGTATCATATCTGTGACAGATAGGGTCAATAGAGAGTTAATATCCATATCTGCGGATTTGGGATATTACAAGTGGTATCAGAGCTTTAGTCCTACCAACCCGTGACTAAATTTTCCGTGAGTTTAGTAGAGAACCTAGGGGCCGTGAGCATATAGGTGATGAATTTGTCACTTACAACAGTCATAGAGAGAGGAGAGGACCAATATTACATTATCCCTCATTTCCTCATAGTTCATAGGACGAGGAAGAAGCACGTCGGGAAGCATAAAGAAGGGTAGAGCATGAGGCAGAGCTTGAGGTAGAGAGGAATATGGGGGATAGATATGAAAGGCCAGAAGGTAGTGGAAAAGCACCCATGGACCCAAAAGTGGCCTTCATGCAGTTTCTTAACAATTTGGTGATCAGTCAGCAAGCCATGACTCAGTCTTTGGAAGAGATGGCAGATATATTAGCTAGAGGGAACATTCCAAGAGAAAATTTCCTCCATGCAATTTGACAGGGGAACTCATGGGCAGGTAGTATATGCCATTCACCTACTAGCACCTACACATCATCGAGTAGCATTCCCAGACCACTATTCCCTATATTTCAAAGGGAACTTCCAACAACAACACAATAGCCAATAACACAGAGACCGACCACACATGAAGAGGATATTGCTGATCATAGGAGAGGGTATGTATCCCTAGGGCTAGAGTTCCATAATGCCATGACTTTAGTAGACTATTGTGGACTTAGAATCAAGAACCATCCTAGAGATCCTCATAGGGGAGGACAATAGCAGCAATAGGTACATAACATGGAGTTCATTAAGAAAGTAGGGAAACTCAATATACCCTCTTTCAATGGATCATCTAGATGTACTGCCAAAGCTTTGGTACAAAAACTAGACATGTACTACAAGATCAACCATATGACATAAATTGAAGCCATCAGTTTCACTAGTTTGCATTTGGAGGGAGAGGCCCATGAGTGGTGGAACCATGGACTGGTGACATTGGTCACAATCACATCACCTCATACAGGGAGTTCACAGAGAGACTTATGGATAGATTTGACAGGAGGGATCCAGAGATCCACTACAGGGACTTATCCTAGTTGAGACAAATTGATACAACTGATGCATTTATCAAAGAGTTTCATAGAATAGCCATGAAAATGATAGACATTTCAGAGCCTAGAATGATCATGCTTTTCATAGAGGGTCTCATAGAACCCTTAAGAGGAAGGGTGAAGAGCTAGATACTTCACACACTATAGGATTCCATCCTACACACTAGATATCTAGAAGACTCAGTGTTGAAAACCAATTTTTTTTCCAAACCCTTCATGCCACATAAGGATTGGGATAGGAAACCATTCCAAAGAGAGTGGGAGGGTAAGGATAAGTTGGATGATGATACGAGGCATGATCTTATAAGGAAGAAGCTATGATTCAACTGTAGAGAGCCATGGGTCCCCGACCATAGGTGCATGGGAAAGGGACAAATCCACTACATTGAGGTTGCAACAGACAGTGATGAGGATGAATAGGGTAGTCCAACACATGACAGCGAGTCCACTAGCTCATAGGAGGAACCATTTCATGAGGAGGAAAAGCCTCTAAGGAGACCACCGACACCGGTAGGGGCACAACCACTGGTAGAGCCACAACCTCACGAGAAGGATAAGAGAAGAGCACTAGTGAAGGGAGGAGTCATAGAGACCCTTTCTGGATTCCCTAGGTATGACACACTCAATATCAGAGGGGCTATTCAGGGACAATGCACCATTTCCTTGATAGATGGTGGGGCAACCCACAATTTCATTGATGTTGCACTGGTAGCTAGGAGAGAACTGAAATCCGATGAGTTTGAGGGTTTTGATGTTGCAGTATATGATGGTCACATGATAAAGTGTTTGGAACAAGTTCCAGACTTAGAGGTACATCTAGGAAACTACACAATGAAGGTAAATTCTAAGTGGTTGACATTTCTGAAACATATGTGGTATTGGGAGTCCAATGGTTGATTACCTTGGGCAATATTTCTACCAATATTTTTTTTTTTACCATGGGGAAATCGGTAACACATCGGGATTACCTAGGCATGGCCAAGGTTCAAATCCATTGATTGCCTCTATAAACCCAAGAGTATATCCAACAACTCACAAGCTAGATATACCAAGAACTTGTGACTCAGCAGGGGCTGAGATGTCCCGACCTCCACCGGGGGGTGGAAAGGTCTATCCCAGGGGTCACCTACCATTTGAGACTTATCACAACGGGCCAAAGTCTCGATGGGGTTCAATCCCTGTTGGGCTAGGTGAAAATCACCGTCCCCCACCAATAGGCCCCACGTCACTAACTAATATTTCTACCAATTACCAAACACTTGAGATGGGATTCAAAGACACTAAGGAGAAGAAGATTATATTGAGGGGTATCTGAACTGGGGCACCCAGGATAGTGTCAAAAAATAGGATGGAGATGATCTTCATACACGGGGGAGTAACATATGCAACATAGTGTGTGATCTCCACATGGAGGGATTCAAACAGTTTCCGGTAGTATCATGCATAGATCGGGGATTTGTTGAGCAACATGAGTATGTTTTTGGTTCGATTCCACTAGGGATACCCCCAGACAGAGGGTTTGAGCACACCATCGAGATGGAGATCTCAATTGATTGGAAATCACACTTGTTAGTAGAGTATTACAAGAATAAGTTCACATGTGAGTTATTGGACAGACATGTACAAAATGATAGGTACAAAGTCATAGATGAGGTCATCTTCTATAAAGACCAAGTATACCTTGTGCCCATATCTAGTCTCAAAAATAAGATCTTGGCGGTAGTAAATGAATCACCTTTAGCAGGCCATCAAGACTTCTTCAATACATACAGACAGGTCATGGAGAGATTCTATTGGAAGGGTCTCAAGAAGGATGTGATGAGACGTATCAAGGAGTGTGTGACTTGTCGACAGAACAAGTCAGAGCAGACACTCTCAACAGGGTTGCTTCAGCCACTCCCTATTCCAAATCATAAATGGGAAAGTATATCCATGGAATTCATTACAGGCCTACCTAAGGCTCAGGGTAAGGACTACATATTTGTGGTGGTCGACAGATTGACCAAATTTACACACTTTTTCACTAATCCTACATACTATAGTGCAATGCAGGTGGCATAGTTGTTCTTCAGGGAGATCTTCGGACTTCATGGGTTGCCACAAAGTATAGTCAGTGATAGAGACAGTTGGTTCATAAACACATTTTGGCAAGAGTTATTCAAATTGGTTGGTACAGAGTTGACACCCAACACCAGTTACCACCCCTAAATTGATGGGTAGACTGAGATATTCAACAAGTGGATAGAGGGATAATTGAGGAACTATGTGAGAGGAAAACAAAAAGTGTGGGTAAGGTGGTTACATCTTGGAGAACATTGTTACAACATTACCTTCTACATGTCCATAGGTATGACCCCATTCAAAGCATTATATGGATATGATGCTCCCACTTTTATTGAGTTGGTTTTTGGAGTTAGAAAGGATCCCAAGGCCAAACATTGGATAGCATAGAGTCAGGATATTCTCAAGGTATTAAGGGATAATATACAAGTGGAGCAGAATCGATAGAAGGTGAATTGAGACAAACATAGGATAAAGAATATCTTTGAGGTTGGGGATCTAGTATTCCTGAGGCTACAGCCATACAAAAAATCATATTTGAAGAAGAGCGGGGTACACAAGCTTACACCTAGATTCTATGGACCATACAGGGTCATACATAGGGTAGGTGAAGTTTCCTACGAGTTAGAACTACCATAGAGGATCCATATTCACAACATGTTCCATGTTTCTTGCCTCAATAAAGTGGTGGGACAGTTCATTAACACGTTTAAGGAGCTACCATCTTTGGATAAGAAGGGACAATTAGAGTTGGTTCTAGAGGAGATATTGGAGTTCAGAGAGAGGAAAATGAGGATTTGGGTCATGAGAGAGTGTTTTGTTAGATGGAGGGGACTTCTAGTAGAGGATGCTAATTGGGATAGTGATCAGATTTTGTAGCACCTTGTATTGATGTTGCTTGAGGACAAGCAATCTTGGTAAGGGAGGACCGTAATGTCCCTTTTCTAAGTGAGAAATTTAGAGAGGAGGTCTTAGCAGTCTAAAAATCCCCTTTAGACTATATCCATGACGAAGCATGGGAAAATGTTCATTTGATGTCATTTCACTAGGGAAATGTTATAATTTGAAAGTGACATTAAGTGACTAAGTGGAAAAAGGCAATTAAGTGCTTAAGTGAATATTAAATAAGAAAACTTAGGAAAATTGCTTAAGTTAAAAGTCAACGAAGAATTATGGTTTAAGTGGATATAAGGAGAGGAAAATAAACCTAATGATTCATCATTGAGGATTTGAGAATTGAAACCAGAGCTCTTAGGAGAAACCCAGATTCAACCAAATTTAAGGATACTTTTGGAATCCAAGAGGAAGACACCAAGGGATTGGATTCGATGTTGAGAGACACACCCTAGCCATTTGGGGAGACCACATAGGTTTTACTTTGCTTTCATTACAAATCTGCAGTCAGATTGAGCATGGAGATCAGTGATCTAGCTCCAGCAGTCAGATTCCAACTCGAGTTATAAAGGAGATATCAAAGGTATAGTGGGTATCTCTTTCTGAGGATGCCTAGCAAACCTAAAACCTTAGAATCCATTTGATATCAATGGAAGTCACTTCATTTGATCCATCCAACACATTTTTCTGAGCCTTCTATCCATTAGGGAATCACATTTAGTTAGTTGAGTTTCAACGTGTTTGAAAAATAGAGGAGAGATCACAGATTCTCATATCTACTCATCCAAAGGGCTAGTGATCCAGATTCCTTCTGACTCATTAGAGAGGGAGGCGTGGCGCTCCATTTGAGATAGGTTCCATCAAATTCTGATGGTGGAATATACTTAGGTGACTATTTCAGTGTTATCCAGCATGAGGGAATTCCCAACAATTGGATAGATTACTTCTGACAGTGACAGAGATATCCAGGAGCCTAGCAACAACAGATCCATCCAGAGAAAGTCTTCTAGGGAAGAAGGTGACTTTATTGGGACATATCTCATCATATTCGAAGGATTCTTCCTCGTGCATGCATCAGATTCATATTCTAGTAGCAGATACAATGCTGCATGTAGCAGTAAACCCACACATGTCACAGATCGGGATTGCGTGCCAATGATATAGTGACACATGTTAGTTCTAGGTATTGTTCCATGCTTTTACTAGTATTCCAATATATATCTAGTCATTTGAAGGTTTAATTGAAGATTGGTTTGGTTATTTTTACATGTATATAGTTTGTGTGTGAAGTTTTGTACATGCATGTTATTATTGTAATTGCTTGACTATTCAATATATCTTAAACAAGTTGTTCCACCTAAAACCACATGCAAAATCACTATGGATGTTAAATTCAAGTTATCAAACACAGTCGAAAACCTTAATAACCCATTCAACCACCCAAAGAGTATTAAATCTGCGATAGACAGGGTCAATAGCGAGTTAATATCAAGATCTGAGGATTTGGGATATTATAATCCTCGACCAACCTTTTTGGTAGTTGGTGTTCGTGCAGGTTTCTTTACTGTGTCCTTGGACGTTCTGTTTTCTTCAATTCGTTCAGGGTCCTCGTCGCGACCGTTTTGGTAGTTGTTATTGCTACAGGTTTCTTGAATGCTCGGGGAGACATGTTCTACTTGTGCCTCCTTTCCTCTTATTTGGTTCAAATGAGATTTGAAAATGTCAACAGAAACTTCACAAAACCCTCAACACCCTAACCAATGAGTTAGGGTTTGGTATCAACCTTTTTCACAAATGCAATGACAACGGAAAATTCGCAAATTCCTCAACACCCTTACCAACGAGTTAGGGTTTGGTATCAACCTTTTTCACAAATGCAATGACAATGGAAAATTCGCAAATTCCTCAACACCCTTATTCGAAAATTCGCAAATGGTATCGACATTTTTCATGAGAACGATTCATATTTTTACATGTTAACATCTAGCTCCAATATCTCCCCATTTTCATCCTCATTGAAGGGAGGCTTAGCTTCCTCCTCAACATCTTTCTTAGGTGCATATTCATTTACAGGAGATGGATTCTCAACAACGACGACATCTTTGGTGGACTGATATTTTAAATCCTTGGCTTATATACTTTTCTCATCCTTTACTGGAACCTCAAGAACCCTTACTTCCTCTATAGGATCTGCTTCTCCTGGATTCTTAACAATTTCAGGCTCGGGCTTCAACAACGGGGTATTGTTGGTGTCCTCCTCACAGTGAAGAAAATTCTCTCCTCATGCAAGCAATTGTCTTCCTTGTGACACAACAATTTCAATATTGCCTTCATAACGCGCAGGGAATAACCCTTCTCTCCCAAGACTTCCTCCTCACATGGACACGGGCTCTCACAACCTTGCTCTGATAAATTATTCTTCCACAGGCTCGTAAGTATCATACAATTCTCTCATACCACATGATAGAAATTAGGGCAAGATCATAATGAATAAAACCAAGAAAGATGAATAAATAAGGAGATGGAGGAAAAAACATAAGCTGTTAATTTCATATTTCATGTATTCACAAAGTAAGTACATATAGTTCAATGATCAATAACCACCGTTAATGGTTCACATACTAACACAAGCTAACAAATGGTATTAGCACTATGATTAGGAGCAATAATGCTAACAAGCATTATCTCCAAACATTACACTGCCTTCGTTTACATCCTTCAAAGTGTGAAACTTGTTCTTGTATTCTGTCATGTGGCTTGAGAATCCACTGTCAATGTGCCATCTGTTTCCTTTTCTTTGAGCATGAAGGTAATTTTGCACAAGCGTAAATTCCTCTTTCTTCTTCTTTTCTTACTCCTAATTCCTTTTCCAAACTCCCGTGGGTTCTTTCTTTTGTTTGGAAAGGGTATATTCTTCCTTGTTTTGTCTAGAAGTTTCCATTAGGTCACTTTTACAAAACGTGTTATGTGCCCATAGTTGTTTCACTTATAACATACAACATTATAATCAAATAATGGAGAAAATGAATTATAGTTTTTATTTGAGAACCCATAAGTACTTCCGTTTTTGTTCCATACATGATTATTTATTGCATATGCTCTACAATCTATTTCTTTATGACCAAAGTGATTGCAAGAAAAACAATAACCAAGGAAAGAGTTTTGGTACCAAGTTGTGTGAGGCCATTTTGGTGGGAAAGATATTCTGAATCTGTCCTTGTTTTCTTTGGGAGGAATGTCGATTTTTTGCGGAACATCATTTTCTCTCTTCTTGTTCTCTTCATCGTTGATAGAGATTTTGAGTACACCAACATAGCTTTTATATTTTCCTTCATTTACTTTCTTCAGTAGCTCTTTAGATTTTGAATATTCTTTGGTGGTCATATGACTCTTATCATAACCAAGACCAATTTTAATAAGTGGTGATCTTTTGCATTTGATGATATAATCTAAGATTCCAATGCTCTTTTCAAACTTCAATATTCTATTCAAATGAGTGTTAATGTTTATGCCATTATTATAGTTCTTTGCATTTCAATAGATAAGAGCATCATAAGAACAAGATCACTGAGAAATAGACATTCACAAGAGACACAAAATTTATCCTGGGAAACCCTCTAGGGGAAGAAAACCGAGCAAAAACTTCCTTATCATAAATATATTATACAATGTTCAAGAGATAACTCAAACCAATACAGATAGTCCTCTCCAAGAGATGTGCCACTCTTCTTCTCCTCTCTCCAACTGGTAATTGCAGCTTGCCTCATAAGATAATGAGCAAGTGAGTTGTGTGTTAGAAGTGAGACACTAGCCTCCTATATATACAAAAATGGCACGTGTGAAAGGTCACCACTGGCAGGGCCGACCTCTCACTCTGGGTGGGTAAACCCACCTTTAATTAATTATGGGTCTTCCATAATAACTGTTGGGGCCGACTTCTTATTCTGCCCTTTATAATTGTCCGATAACCAATCCGCAAAAGGGGATTTGGTCCTTATACAGTTACCGACATGATTAATCCACAATGGGGATTAATCCAATAACAATAATAATAATAATGACATGATTAATCCACAATGGGGATTTAATCCAATAATAATAAGAATGCTCTTCACAGTTACATTATTTCAACAATGAGTAGTTGACTTCTCCAATTCCTTTCTTAAGGAAACAATTTCATCTTCTAGCTTCTTGCAATTTCCTTCATTTTCCTTCAGTTGGATTCTCATCACTTCTTCTATCCTTTTTTCCTATTTTAGTTTAATATTTAGGCTAATAATAGTCTTCTCCGTTTCTTCAAGGATTTGTGACATTTTGTTTTGCATCACGATCATCCTCTTCATATTTATGTAGCTGCTTATTTTGTTTCAAATTATTTATCTTAAACTTCTTTATTTTTCATAAGGCACAAATGAGTTCTTATTCAAGATCTACTTCCACATCTGTTTTGGCATTTTTCTCCTCTTCTGAATCCATCATTTTTTCCCCCTTTTATTCATTTTCTAAAGTACCAGTTTCAATTTCCATGTGTGCTCATGAGGTCTACCTTCTAGTGGTTAGACTATTTTCGAAGGAACTGGATCTAATACCAATTGTTGAGAAAAATCTTATACTAAGAGGAGGGTGGGGGGGCGCAAATCAATATAAGACAATTTTTTTTTTTACTTTTTCAAACATTCATCAACCATAAGAAAACAATCACATATTAATGGTAGAACATGGAACATAAGATTTACGTGGAAACGCTTACAGGAGAGAACCATGAAACTTCTCTTTATAATTCTTTGTAGGAACCAAAATATTGTTACAAATATTTGTAGGCACCAACCTAATGGAAAAACCAATCCCATTGGTTCAAATCCTTGTAGGCACCAACCTACTCTTACAGATCTTCATTAAGCACCAACTTAGCAAGAGATACCAATCTCTTATAGACATTCATAGAAACTAATCTACTAGAGACACCAATTGCCACCGCTAAGAACCAACTTAGCAAGAGACACCAATATCTTACAGATCTTCATAGACACCAATCTACTTGAGATTCCAATCCCCATCACTAAGCACCAATTTAGCAAGAGACACCAATCTCTAAGTTGCACCAACCTTCACTGATTCTTCTTGCTATTTATGCCTTCACCAGGTTTGTTTGTTTCTTATGCATTTACCAGGTCTACTCACTACTTCTTCCTTCACAAGGTATAATCATTACTTCTACCTTTACTGGGTCTGACCAAAATTTGAATTTCCAAATGGAAAATTTCCCAAATTTGGCTATTTTGGGCCTCTTCGCAAGAATTAACTTGTACACCATGCCACATATCCAATTTTTCAAATCAGATTCTAAAATTTTTACCTGAGGTACTTTTATATGTTTCCTCTGTCTTTATAAAATATCAAGGTCTAAAACATCCCAGAAAATAAGTTATAGAAAAAGTGCCAAGAACCCTAACTTCCACAGAGCATATCTTCGAAAGTGTATCGAACCAGAATCTAATATTTTTACACATGTACACCAAGATATCTTCTCTATCTCTACAAAATATTAAGGTCTGAAACACCCCAAAGAATAAGTTATAGTGAAAGTGCCAAGTTGACCTGTTTGAAACTGATTTTAGGAGCATTCAGGAACCCTAACTTCCACAAAGTATAACTCTGAAATTATAGTGAATTGGAATCTAATTGTTTTACCACATGTACACCAATATCTCTCCTCTATCTCTGCAAAATTTCAGATAAGCTATAAAAAAAGTGCCAAGATGGCCTATTTGAAACTTATTTAAGGAGCATTTAGGAACCCTAAATTCCATAGAGAATATCTCTTAAAGTATAGTGAACCAACATATGATATTTTTACCACATGTACATCGTGATCTCTCCTCTGTCTTTGAAAAATCCTAGGGTCTGAAACATCCCAAAAAATAAGTTATAGAAAATGTTCCAAGATGACATGTTTGAAATTGATTTCAGAATAATTCAAGAACCCTAACTTCCATATAGAATATCTTTGAACATATAGTGAACTAGTATCTACAATTTTTACCATAGGGACACCAAGATATCTCCTCATTCTATTCCAAATTGCAGGATTTGAACATCCTAGAAAAAAAAACTATCGCGAACATTCCAAGATGACCTGAAATTGATTTTGAAATTCAATCTTTGTTGATCCATTTTTCACACACTCACTTTCTCTCAATGCTTTATCTTTTTATACTATTACATAACCCTTCATGAAGAGACACATCCATTAATTAATTAATTTAAATTCCCAATACCATCGAAAAATACCAGTGTCCCACGGGGATGCATCCCCTAGGGTGGGGATCATGCCCCCACATTTCCTATGCACCTGGGATGGGGGGTCTCCTGGGGGGTTGTTTCCCCGCATCCCATTTTTAGGGATATGCAAGGGGATGTGACTCCCCAAGGTGGGGGACTCCTGGGTGTCCCCCTTTGAAAATGGGGGCTTCTAGAAATCCCCCCCGAAAGGGGGACTCCTGGGCATCCCCCCCTAATTTTTTCCTAATAATGCTTAAAAAACAAAAATTAAAAGAAAAAGTTTATATATATATATATATATATATATATATATATATATATATATATATATATATAAGTTGAAACACAATCAGAATCTAAAGCCTAAACCTAAAGTTATCCATGTTATAAGTTATAATGTATGCCCATGAGATCCATTTGATCTGTGAGGATTTAGCCGCCATTCGAGCTATAACCCATGAGTATATTCAATTAAGCAGCCGTCATGAGAGAAAGGAAGATCCATATCCCATGAGGAAAGGGTTTAGCCATCGTGAGAGAAAGTATTAAGCATCTGAGCCATAGCCATAACGTGAGGAGCTAGTGTGAGGAGTCGAGCCATAGCCATAGCATGAGGAGACGAGACATAGCCATAGTATGAGGAGACAACAAGGAGAGAAGAGTCATTCAAGCCATCCTATAGTGATATTAAGCAGTCGTTGTCAAAGCATTCAATATTCTCCTTGAGCCAATCAAACTTTTCAGCATTCAACATTCCCTTCAACATATTTCTTCTTCTAGCAATAGGCAGGTAGGGTTTTCTAATTTCGTTCTTGTCATTTTAAAAAATTTTGAGCTGTCCTTTTTAGTTTTTATCATCATTTTTTGCTTTTACCTCTTCAAACTCAACATTTGGGCATTTTTTTAACCATATAAAATTAAAAAATTAATGAAAAACCCTTGTTGCAAGTTGCCATAAATTAAAAACTTGTATATAAAATTTAAAAGACAACAACATGAGTGATTACAATGGCAGTGGCGGTGGTAGTGAAAGTGACACTGATAGTGATTATGATTCCCAAATAGAGGGTCATGTTGGGAGTCTTGGGAGTGGGACATATGTTGAAAGTGGGAATGGGAACACCTCATCATCATTGAATGAAACCCAGGGAAATGATATATATTCACCAAAGGTATTGGAAAATTATGCAAAGGGGACGTTAAATCCAAGAAAACCACCTTTTCTATATGCCACCAAAGTATTTGGTTCAACCATCATAAAACTAGGATGCAAAAGAGATGGGACATGCAATATTTGTGGCCATCCTTGGACTAAGAGTTATAATTGAGTGAAGATGTACCTTTTGGGAATAGGTGGAAAAGGGGTTACTGTATATATAAAATTATCCATGATGGAAAGATTTGATATTTTGAGGATTCAAATGGGAACAGATGCTAAAGGCACCTTCTCTAGCCAAAATTTCATGAGCGAAGCTTATCAAAATGCGGAAGAAACTACAAGCTCCAAAAGAAAATAAAATGGAAAGAAATAATCCATTAGCCTTATGCCTCCACCATCTCTTGTTGATAGTGGGATATGTTCATACAAACTTAAGGGTTCTCATTCTTGTGCAGTGGAACCAACTATTGTAGGGATGTATAGTAAGATGAACTATGTTGATACAAATGATGCCATTGGAAAATTTCTTTTTTCCAATGGAATTCCTTTCCATGTTAGTCACTCTCCTTATTATAAGGATATGGTGAAGGAAATTGAAACAACATGACCCTCATATGTGCCCCCAAGTGAACATAAGTTGAGGATTGTGATCTTAGATAGGAAAGTGTCCAATATCACTATACACAAAGAGTGGATGAGACAAATATGGATGAGGGAAGGTTGTTCTATTGTTATGGATGTGTGGACAGAAATTACCAAACATAAACTCATGAACATCATATTTACATGCATAGAGGTGCCTTTATTTCTTAAATCTATTGATTGTTCTCGAAATCTCAAAGATGTAGCTTTCCAATTTGAGCTTCTTCAAGATGCTATAGAGGAGGTTGGGCCCATCAATGTTGTATAGGTTGTGAAAGATAAAAAAACAGTGTGCATATCATTCAAGTTGCTGATCTAGGTGGATATCGGTGGCCACCCACCTATTCCAACTGGATCATCTTGACATTTTTTCAGTTTGGCAGTTTTTTTCCTAGTTTTCTGGTCCTGAACTTGTGTGGCCATTTTGAGGCCATAAACAATATTTTTAGGATTATACATAGTAAAATTGTAGATGATGTTAGAATTTTATGGAATAATGTGTATTCCTTGGATAGACCTTTCCAACGGGCTATCATGCGCCTAAAACAGAGATCGTATCCAAAAGTTACGACCTCGGGAAGTTCATGTACCAACTTACCCCAACGGGGCCCACATGACTCTTGGCGCTTCATCTCCTAGGGTTAGGTTTTTGGATGTATATGGTTTTGGAATTAATATTTATTTTAAAAAATATTTTAGAGCCTCATTGTACTCATCTTCTTGCAAATGAGCACAACCGTCACATCTCTTCTCAGAGACAAGCCACCACCATTCTAACAAGCTTGTTTCAGTCTGCATTTTACAGTTTCAACATATTTCTTTATTAATAGAAGACAAGTTTTACTGTATCTATGTTATTTTTCATTGAATCTTTTTGTTAATAATATATTTATGTATTCATTTTGTTCTACTCATAAAATATGGATCAGTGGTATCATAACAGTCTGCTCCTTATCGTTCTGAATGCATGTCCTCGATGAGGTTAGGGTAGACATAGTTGGGTCTTGAGCTTGTTTCTCTTGAGGAAAAAGGCTCTCACACAACCAAGAGACCTTCCATGCTGGGATAAAATAAATATGATGTGATAGGAGATCCTTTCAAACAGTTTCTCGAGGAATCCCTCATGTAACAGAGGAACGATATGATGGATAGTTTTGCATAAATCCTTTGATGACTACCAACAGGCGACGAATCTTCCTCGAGTGGAGGCGTCATCCCCTTAAAGGTATAGATAAACTTTTATATTCCTATATTTGAAGGTCAAATAAACGTAGGTGTTGTAGACAAATGGTTGAATATGCTAGAAGGGTATCTTTCTGTCCATAACTTTTCAAATAGAGAAAATATTATTTTCGCACTCCTCAAATCTGTCCCCCATGTCAAAGATTAGTGGGAGACTTTCTCTGAGAAAAAGGAAATAGAGGAACCCTCATTATTTACAGTCCCACTCACCTGAGATTCCTTCAGGGATGCTATTAAGGAACAATACTACCCTCTCGGAAGTTATGACGACTTGTATCAATACAAAATGGACCACACTGCAGCAGGAAAGGGACCAAGAAGTGCCAAAGTTCAAAAATATATTCCATACCTTGTGCACCAAGATGGGTATCAAATATTCTAAGCGAAATCTGGTGCTCAAGTACCATGGTGTTATACATAGATACATCTAGGAATAAATGGAGTTTCTAGACATCTCGTCCTTGGGGGAGGCCTATCTATATGCCATCAAAATAGAGTAGAAGCTTAAAAAAATGCGACATTTTAGGTCTGGGAACCCCTCACAGTAGAAGCAAGGAAAGGGCATCCCCAACATAGAGAACAAAGGGTAGAGAAAATATGGACAACTTTAGGACAACTAGTCTAATCCATAAACAAAGAAGGACAATGGAAAGACGAAGAAAGATATCGGGAAGTGGTGCATCTTCCATAAGAGCCTTTGGCATAACACTGTTGATTGTCGCTCAAAGAAATCATTGGTGGATGAGATGAAAGCCTATGAATCAAATGCGGGTTCCAACTTTGAGTCAGAACCAAAAAAGGGGAGACTGATCATTAAAACAGAACCTAGTGCCACTTTCACTACCACCAAGATCTATCCCGGTGAACTTGATGAGCCAGAGGAAGGAGAGCGCCTCTTTCATTCACCGATGTGGGTGAAAGGAACTCCATTGCACTTCATCGTTGATAGCGGTAACTAGAAGAACCTCATCTCAACGACGATTTTCAAGCAGCTGGCCCTGTCGACAATGCCACACTCGCAGTCCTATACCATCAGATGGCTCTGCCAAGGAAGCGATCTTCACGTCAGCCAACAATGTCATCTATCCTTCGACATCAAGCCCTTCAAAGATGAGGTATTGTGTGATGTTTCTCCCCTTGAATTTTGTGATGTTCTTTTAGGCCAACCTTATTTATGGAAATGTCATGTTGTATATGAGTATATGCCTCATAGTGTTATTATTACTTTGGACTTGAAATTGTACAGGATACCTGAGGTAGTCCCACCTAGTGCCATTTCCTTGATCTCTGCCAAGCAATGTAGGAAGGTCATCTCTCAGACCGAGAATTTTGTCTTCTTTGTGATTCACTCTTAGAGTGAATGAAATATTGCAACCACATCCATGGCCTCCACGACCAACCTCTCCACACAGTAGAAGTAAGTGGATAAGGTCGTCGAAGAATACAAATATATCTTTTCCTCACCTACTAGGGTACCTATCCACTGTTAGGTCAAGCATTCCATCGATATGACCCTTGGCACACCTCTACCTAATGGGACTGTATATTGTTGCTCCCTATTAGAAAATGAGGAGATCAAGCATTAGATCCAAGAACTAATCCACAAGGGGCACATCCAACCCAACTCATCACCTTGTGGAAGCCCAATCGTGCTTGTGCAGAAGAAATACGGGACCTGACGAATCTGCATTGATTATCAAGCCCTAAAAAAAATCACAGTCAGGAACATATACCTAATTCCCCGAATCGACGATCTTCTTGATCAATTCAAGGGGGGAAAATTACTTCAGTAAGATTGATCTGAAGTCTATCTACCATCAGGTCCCAATAGAGAAGACAAATGTATGGAAGACTTCCTTCAAGTCAAAAGAAGGCCTTTTTGAATGGTTGGTCATGCTATTTGGTTTGACAAATGCATTAGCAACTTTCATGAGGATGATGGATGATATCTTGCAGCGTTTTACCAATTATTTTGTAGTGGTGTATATGGATGACATCCTCATCTACAAAAAGACTTGGGAGGAACATTTGCAACATATTTACCAGGTTTTGCACATTTTACGACAACACCAGCTATATGCCAACTTGGAAAAATGCTCCTTCGACATGGACAAGGTCTAGTACCTAGGATAAATTGTTGATAATCATGATGTGCATGTGGATCCATCAATGATCTAGGTCATTCATGATTGCCCATCCCCAACCACACTCATTGAGATTCAGAGCTTCTTAGGCCTTGCCAATTTTTATCGCAGGCTGATGTTGGGATTCTCCCATATTGCATGGGCCCTCAACCAAGTAACTAGGGGTGGAGGTAAGGAAAATTTTGTGTGGGGTCTATCACAACAACAAGCATTCAATGATTTGAAGCAGTGCTTGTGCTTAGCTCCAGCTCTTTAATTACCCGACCTACAAAAACCGTTTGATATCAAGACATATGCTTCAGAGTATGTTGTGGGTGCATTTCTCACTCAGCATGGCCACCTCATGGCCTATCATAATGAGACACTATCATATGTCATTCGTAAGTACCCTAATGATGACAAAGAAATGTACTCCATTATGCAAGTCTGCCTCCTGTGGAGGGATTACATTCTCAGGAAGGAGACATTCATCCACACCGATCATAAGCCGCTACAGTTCATGAAGACAAAAGAAACATTGTAGAATGACTGCCATAATAAGTGGTCCAAATACTTTCAGTCGTTCCACCTCAACATCAAGTATAAGACAAGAAGTACCAATCGCGTCGCTGATTTCATCAGCCGACCTCCAGTTATGAAACTCACCATGGTGCTAGACTCTTGTGGCCACGAGACCTCTGAATGGACCCAACTCTATGAGAATGATCTTGACTTCGCCACCACCTACCAGATGTTGGGCGCAAACACAATTGTCACTAATTTCCATCTTTAGGACGAGTTGTTGTGCCATCTGGGCCGTCTCTGCATTCCATTAAGCAAGCGAGAGAAGTTGATTTGGGAAGCTCACTACAGTCAGGTGGCATGAAACTTCATCATAGAAAAGACATTGGCAGTGCTACAACAACATTTCTACTGGATGAAACTTCTACAGGATGTCAGCAAGTATATCAGGTCATGCAATGCCTACGCTATTGCCAAACTGGCGACTGAGAAACAAGGTCTGTACACCCCTCTGCCTACTCCTGACAAGCCATGGGAATCCATCTAATTGGACTGCATGTTGGTCCTTCCATCCACCAAGAGGGGAAATGACTGTGTTTTTTTGGTTGTTAATCATTTTTCTAATATGGAAATTATGATCGCCTGCAAGAAGAGCATCACAGCGAAGGCTACTACCAAGATCTTCTTTGAACGAGTGCGAGTACATTTTTGGATACCACAAACCATTATCTCATATCGGGGCAGACGGTTCCTCAACACATTTTGGTTGAGCCTATGGTCACTGTTGGACACCAAGCTCACCAAATCTGTTGCCGTCCAACCCTAGACATATGGCCAAATCAAGATCGTCAAACGAATGATTGTGCATATCCTGCACATGTACAATTCCAAGAAAACCTGCACATGGGATGAGAGTCTTCCACATGTTAAACAAAACTACAACATGGCCATACATAGCTCAACTAGCCACAACCCCTTTTAGGTGGGGTTGGGATTTCTACCATTGGGTCCCATGGATGTTGCACTACCCCTTGCGGCCACCCATGCAAAGTCGTCCCATGCTCAAATTGAAGCTGACAAAGACACTTGGTTCATTGATCGGATCCAACACATCCGCCAACAGGTTCAAGATATTTTACAGAAGTCTAATGCCAAGTACAAACAGCGCCATGATCAACATCAGGTGCCACACAAGTTTCAGGTGGGAGATAAAGTTTGGTTTCACTTGCAGAAAAAATGCCTTATAGGGCCCCATTAGAAGCTTCTTCCACTCTTCTATGGACCTTACACCATCACCAAGGTTGTGGGTGAAAATTCTTTTGAGCTCAGCATTCCCCCCTTCCTTGGATTGCACCCCATGTTCAATGTGGATCTCCTTCGACCATATTTTCCACCATTATTGGACACCTGAGAGATAGCAGAACAATTGACACCAATAGAGCTCAAACTTGATTTCATGGAGCAAGCATCCACTGATAATATTGTGGACACATGGGTCAAGGGAAATCACTAGTAGAGGATCCATCTTTATCGGGTTGTCAAAGCAAGGTAGCTCCTGCACCAAGGCAAGTGGCTCACCCGAGGCCAAATTCAACAGAAATTTCCTCATCTGATGGGGGAACTCAACACAATAGATACCATTTATTCCTAAGGGGGGAGGATTGATCTAGGTGGATATCGGTGGCCACCCACCTATTCCAACTAGCTCATCT
>ML849632.1:35283-45283 GCA_009831015.1 Picea engelmannii
TTGAGGTCCTAAACAACGTTTTTAGGGCTCTCCACGGTAAAACTATAGACATATTTAGATTTTGAGGGCATAATGTGTATTCCTTAGATAGGCCTTTCCAACGGGCTATCATGCGCCTAAAACGAAGATCACATGCAAAAGTTACGACCCCAAGAAGTTGATCTACCAACTTACCCCAATGGGGCCCACACGACTCTTGGAACTTCATCTGGTAGGGTTAGGTTTTTGGATGTCTAGGGTTTTGGAATTCATGTTTATTGTAAAAAGGCTTGCAGAGCCTCATTGTACTCATATTATTTCGAATGAACACAACTGTCACATCTCTTCTCATAGATAAGCCGCCACCATTCTAGCAAGCTTATTTCAATCTGCATTTTACAGTTTCAACACATTTCTTTATTAATAGAAGCCAAGTTTTACTGTATCTCTATTATTGTTCATTGAATCATTCTGTTAATAATATTTATCTATATTCATTTAGTTTTTCTCATAAAATCCAGATCAGTTGTTGATTCAAAGTAAATACAAGTATATTTTATGGATCCCTTATAGTGTTCATGCACTCAACAATGCTCTGAAAGACATTGGAAAAATTGAGTGGGTATCCAGCTTAGTGACAGCTAGAAGAAATGTGCAGATGTTTATCTACAACAACCACAACTTCTTAGCCATGTATAGGTCTCACTCGAGGAAGGAATTCCTCAAGCCCACAAAGACTAGATATGCTAGCTATTTTCTCTTATTGTAGAGGATGTTGGAGGTGCAATCGACATTGTAGGTCATGGTTGTGACACCAGAATGGAGTAAGTGGGATGAATCCAAGACCTATGAGGAAATAAAACCAAGGTTTAGATATTGGATATTGATTGGTGGACATATTGTTGTTATTTGGTTTCACTCTTACACCCTATAGTTGATGTCATTCTCTACAATGACACAAATTCTCCTAGTCTTGGAGAAATCTATGAGACTTTTGATAGCATGTTGGGTCAAGTGAAGGTATCCATTCGTGAGAAATATCCCTCCTTAGAGTTCTATATGACCCAAATTTGACCCATTATTCAATGTAGGTGGGATCAAATGAACACACCTTTTCACATGGCATTGTATGCACTCAACCCAAAATGGTATGTGGAAAGGCATGATAGAATTATTCCCATTGAGGATCCAGAGGTCAATAAGGGATTTCGATATGCAATTACAAAGATGTACAATTCAACAGTGGGGAGAACACTTAGGAGACAGTGGATGCATTTTTCAAGTCTTAATGACCCCTTCAACAAGCTTAATATGAGGGAATATAACAATGACTTAGGCCAGGATGACCCCATTGGTTGGTCGACCATGCATGGGGATGATGCTCTAGATATACAACATCTTTCTATTTGCTTGTTGTCTTAGATTGCTAGTTCCTCTGCAACAGAGAGGAATTGGTCCACATATAGCTTCATCCACTTCATCAAGAGGAATAAACATTCCTCTAAGAGAGCAGAGAATCTAGTTGTAGTTCACAGTGCATTACGTCTTGTGCATAAGAAGACACCAACGTATCATAGGGGACTAGAGACATGATGGCATGTGGATCCAGAGGATGGTACACAGATAGATGAGGAGGATGAACCAGATGATATGAAACATGGTTTGGTTGGTGTGTCATTAGTTACTCATGAG
This sequence comes from Picea engelmannii, assembly GCA_009831015.1. Classification (NCBI taxonomy): domain Eukaryota; kingdom Viridiplantae; phylum Streptophyta; class Pinopsida; order Pinales; family Pinaceae; genus Picea; species Picea engelmannii. The sequence goes on from ML849632.1 coordinate 36,955, forward strand.
AACGACTCTAACCTAGAGATAGATAGTGACATTACCTTTGATGGTCCTGATGACATCATGAAAGAGATGGATGTAGAGGACTGGTCAATGCGATTGACTCCACGATGGTCATTTAAAATTTTATTTTCAATGTTCATTGTCCATTGTTTTTTCAATTTTAATTTTTGAGTCTTGACTCTAGATAAGAATGACCTCAGACCTTGACTCGTCACTCTTTACTATTTTTGAGTTTGAGTAATTCCAATTTACTATTTCATACTTTAGTATCTACTATTTTGCTTAGTACTAATTAGATTCTAGAATGGTGAACAATGAATTTAAATCAATGTATCAATATTTTACTATTTTTGTTTCAACTTTAATTTATGATTTACGAATCAATGTATTTCATTACTAAATTTGAATTTGAATTTTGAATCATGTTTAATAGTTTATATCATTTACAAATTTGAATTTTCAATTTACTAATTTAATAGTATGTAGTATTTTAGTATTTACTGATGAATTTGCATGGGATGAATAGTTATTATTGAGATTTTATTTCTATTATTTTTTTTTTAATTTTATATTTAATATATTTCTATTATATATGTGACATTCCCTCATCCCCCATTTCCTTAAAATACCTAAAATTTGGGGGTACTTCCACATGTCCCCCCTGTACGTCTCCTTGCACCCACACCCCCATATCCTAGAGTCTTGGTGGAACATTGGAAAATACCCCAAATACCATGGGAAAATACCCCCAACCCATGGGTTTGAAACCACCATGTCCCTTTTAACTTTGTCACATGCACCCCCTTTTTAATATAATTGTATACCTATATATAAATAAATCTTGGAAATGTTGTGTTTATTGTAATGTCGTAATATGACATTAATGAAATCATTAATCCTTTGACATCAATGACAATAATTCCAACAATCGTTACATGTGCACTAGAGTGACACAGATGAAAAATTCAACAGACTATCACAAGGGAAACTCAACCATCATAACATGTTGCCACATCTTCTTTATCCATCTCTTCATCTTCCTAACACATGTACACTATCCTATTGAGTGAGATATGAATAGACAAGATGCAAATGACCCCACTTCAAATGTAATTAGTTTGGTGTTGATGTTATTAAACATACTTGGATGATGGATAATTCTTAATTGTATTAAACTTCATATTGTTCATATCATTGTTGTACAAACTTGTATTTTGTCAATAAAATTTTAGAGTTGATATTCTACCTAGATATTCATGTCAATTGTACATGTTTTGTATGGTTTCATTCCTATTTATGTTTTATAGGTTTCCTTACTATAACCCATTGTCTATATGTGTAAGATTAACACTTTGAAGCTATTCTTGTGGATGAACTAATTCTACTAATACACTTCCAAATCATATTACAATCAAGGATATCTAAAACAAGGATATTACGATCAAGAATATCTACATGTATCATCTTAAAAATAAAAATATGATTAATAAGACTTCATAAATTTCTACTTATTCCAATACCCTAAGCATTTTCATTTCTCCCATTATTATATTATATATGAAACCAATAAAGGAAATTACAAAAAGCCTCATAAATTTCCACTTATTTATGAGGCCCCGAACATCTTCATTTCTCGTATCAAAACCCCAAAAACGTATATCAAGTGAAGTGCCTTATTCATTTCTCGTATCAAAACCCCAAAAACGTATATCAAGTGAAGTGCCTTAAGTAAGAAAGTTTTGTCTAAATCTAAAAAAATGGATTTTCCAAAAATAGATAAAGAAAATCTTAACACAACATTAAAAAAAAATTCATATGTTTAATGAATGAAAGTTGTTTCTTTTATGTAAGTAAAATGAAATACAACACTTTGTAACAAAATTGTTCGTTAGAGTAACATTGATAATACTCAAAATGTTATTGAATATGGTGGTAATTAGCCATTTTCCCATGTTATATTAACATTGATAATACTCAAAATGTTATTGAATATAGTGGTAATTAGCCATTTTTCCATGTTGTATATGATGTACATATTATTGAGAAATGTGTTTTTCACATGTAAAAGTGTGGAAAATGTTGATAGTGAATGGGAAAGGATTTATTATATTCCTTTTACATTTAAGAGTATGGGAAATGTGGATGATGAATGAGAAATGAATATTTCAAAGAAGATTTTGTATGGGGTTAGGGTATGAAGTTCATGAGTGAGAAATGACTTATTTATATAGACAAATAAATGAAGTATTTAAAAGAAGATTTTGTATGGAACATTTTAGATATGAAGATCATGAAAAGATGATTAAAAATCTAAAGATACTTGATTGTGATGGTATAACAAAAATACCTCGATTTTAATGGTCATAAGGTGTGAGATGTATGGTATGATAGTAAAATATTTCCATTAAATTAAAAGAAACTCCTTTTTCATATAAGTTGTAAGATCCATGTAATAATGTAATAGTTGAAGTCTCTCTATGTGGAATGAAAAGACAACATGAAATTTAGATAATGAACTAATTTCTTTTAAGAATTTTAATTTCTCATCTTCTAATTCACATTTAGTTATTATAGATTTTATAGATGGCTTCAAAAGAAGATGAAGAAAAAGGGAAAGATTACGTAATATTTCTTAAAAGGAAATAAATGACATGTACAGTGCAGTCTACACCTACACTTTTGTAAGTATTTTAAGTATATATACTTACTTTATTTTGTATTGTTCTTTGAGAACCTAAATAATGTGATTTTCATTTCATAATGGAATAAAACTTGCAATTTTTTTTCTTGGAAAAAGTGTGTGAGATGTATGTGTTAAATTTGGCAACATCAACAATCATTCTCCAATGAGAGGCCATATGGGCCACCCTGAGGCTAGCCAGGGAGATTTGGAGAATCAACCAGTCTTGTCAGGTATTGATGAAAGCCAGGGGGAACATACAACCTCTGCGAGTCAAACCAAAAGTCAGGACGAACGAGATGCTATGTGAGTCTAATGCAAAAGTCAGGGGGAACGTACAACCTCTGTGAGCATAGACAGTCTAGTGCAAAAGTCAGGGGGAACGTACAACCTTTGTGAGCATAAACAAACTAGTGCAAAAGTCAGGGAGAACATACAACCTATGTGAGCCTAGTCAAACCTTGTGAGCCATGAGCAAAAGGCAAGGCATCTAGCAAAAGTTAGGTTGAATATAAAATTCCTATGAGCTAGAAACAAACGATATTCCTAATATTGAAAATGATGTAATTGTATTGATCTAGTGCATTGGCACGTGTAAACATTATCCACCATGAAGATAATTTCGAATTGCCTTGTCAAGAGTTGTAACTAAAGTCTCGAGTCTAGTTCTATGTTAGAACTAAAGTGTAATGTTGAGTTGCAACTAAAGTCTTGAGTCTAGTTCTATTTTAGTAATGTTGAGTTGCAACTAAAGTCTTGAGTCTAGTTCTATTTTAGTAATGTTGAGTTGCAACTAAAGTCTTGAGTCTAGTTCTATTTTAGTAATGTTGAGTTGCAACTAAAGTCTTGAGTCTAGTCCTATTTTAGAACTAAAGTGTAATGTTGAGTTGCAACTAAACTCTGGAATATAGTTCTATTTTAGAACTAAAGTGTAATGTTGAGTTGCAACTAAAGTCTTAAGTCTAGTTCTAAGTTCGAACTAAAGCATGTCAATCTCAAGTCTAGTTCTAAGTTTGAACTAAAGTGTAAAGATGAGTTGTAACCAAGCTCAAGTCTAGTTCTAAATTCGAACTAAAGCATGAAGCCGAGTTATGTTTAAACGTGTTGAAGTGCAGCAACAGGTACACACAGATCCAAGCAATCTTGATTAAGTTTCTAGTGTAAGGACCATGGCATCCTCCATTTCAGTCAGGGATGAAGATAGGCTCGAAGGAGCTACCAACTTTAATGTGTGTAAGATCCGTATAAAAAATATATTGCAAGAGCATGATCTTGAGAAGTATGTGACCACAATGGCGGAGGAACCAACGAATAATGCAGGAAGAACAGACTTTAGGAAGAGTCAAACAAAGGCCAAGTGAATCATCTTTGACTCAGTGAAAGACAATATAATGCTTGCAATGACTTCGTTGATGACTTCCAAGGACTGTATGGATACCTTGGTGAATCTGTATGAGAAACATGCTCCAAGTCAGAAGAGGACACTTAAGCACAAGCTTAAGTATTTGAAGATGGAGAAAGGTGAATCAGTGGCATCTTTCTGTTCCAGGATATCTCAGATTAGAGATCAACTTTTGGTCACAGGGGTGACAATGGACAATGATGATTTAGTGCAGGACATTTTTGACGGTCTTCCTTCTTCATGGGAGACCTTCTTATCTAGTGTAAGTGGGAGAGAGATTCAACCCACGTTTGAGAGGTTATGGCATGATTTCCTCTAGGAGGAGAGTCACACAGCTACTAGGAGAAAGCCAACGAAAGAAGAGCACTCAGCTTTAGCATCAAAATTCAAGGGAAAGAAGAAAGGCACTTTCCAGGAAGGCTCTCAGTGGAAGCCAAACACCAAAGGTACATTCAAAGGCAAGAATATTGATACATATAAGATTAAATTCTTTAGTTGTAATAAGTTGGGTCATTTTTCTAAAGATTGTTGGTTTAGAAAGAAATATCCTAGGAAAGGGAAACATCATGCCTCAACTACTGAGGATGATGAATCTAAAAGAAATCAGAAAAGTCCTTCTAATGAGAAAGAAAATAGGAAAGAATATTATTTGGTTTCTGCCTTATCCAGTTCAGTTTCCATGGGGACAAAAACTTGGTTAGTAGACAGTGGTGCATCAAATCACATGACAAGGTATAAGGAGATCCTCTCAGATTTCAAGACAAAATATTTTGCAGAGCAGGTCAAGCTTGGGGATGAAAATGTTACAATATAGAGGGAGTAGGATCTATCTCCTTCAGATTGGAAACTGGGGCTAGACTTCATGTTGATGAAGTATTATATGTTCCAGGGCTCAAGAAGAATCTACTATCAGTTGCAACCCTTGAGGACAAGGGATATTGGGTGATCTTCAAGGACAAGAAGGCACTACTATGGGCTAAAGGTAGCCACTTAAGTACATCAGAACCCATTGGAACTCATAGTGGAGAACTGTATGTCGTGTTAGGACAGTCAGTTCAGGCATTGGCTCATGATGCGCCTAACTCCAGCGAGTTGTGGCACAAAAGACTTGGGCATATTCATTAAAAATCTTTTCCAGATCTACAGAACATGGTATGTGGCATGCCCTCTATTTCCCTTAGTAAAAATGAAATTTTTAAGGGATGCATGCTAGGTAGAAATATAAAGAAATCATTTCCTAGTACTGACAACAGAGCTCAGGGCATCTTATATCTGGTTCATTCTGATGTATGTGGTCCTATGTCATCTCCCTCACTCAGTGGTTGTTTGTATTATGTCAATTTTATTGATGATTACTCAAGAAAATGTTGGATATATTTTCTTAAAGATAAAAGTGACACATTTGATAAATTCAAAGAGTATGAAGCCTTTATTGAAAAGCAGACAAGGAAACACATCATAATCCTTAGAAAAAACAATGGAGGAGAGTTTGAATCTCTTCAATTTGAGGATTTCCGCAAGTCAACATGAATCAAGAGACAATTGATTGTGCCATATAACCCTCAAAAAAATGGTGTTGTTGAGAGGAAAAACATGACTATTTGTGAGGCAGCGAAAGCAATGATGTTTGACCAGGATCTGCCAAAATATTTATGGGAAGAAGCTACCTCCACTGTCGTGTATATTCAGAACAGGTGTCCACATGCTATTTTGAAGGACAAGACTCCTGAAGAAGTCTTATTAGGGATCAAACCTGAAGTAGGGCATCTAAGGATATTTGGATGTCCTATGTATATTCATGTCCCTAAGGAAAAGAGGACAAAGATGGAACCCTCTGGAAAGAAAGGGGTGTTTGTGGGGTACAGTGAGAAATCCAAGGCTTACAGGATTTATGTACCAAGTTAGAGGAAAATAGAGGTAATCAGAGATGTGACCTTCCATGAGGAAGCCACATTTAAGAAATCTAGAGAGCTTTAACAAGATTCAGAAGCAGTTCAACCAGCTTCACCCTCTTCTGAAAAATGAAGAGTCAGATGATCAGAGGGAGGAACCTCATGAAGGGCCAAGTGATGAGCCCCTAGAACCCACTGAAGTGTTAGAAATAAATCTTGAAGAAACTCCAGCCAAAAGGAATCCAGGGTGGCTTAAAGAAATAGTGTAGGAAGCAGAAAGGATAACTGCTCCCAAAGGAACTTTCAAGGAAAAGAAGAGGCCTCATAGTTTTGGATGCTATGTTGCACTGATGAGCAGCATTAGTGATGCCGAACCTTCTTCATTTGAAGAATCAGATAAATTATAAGTATGGAAGGATGCCATGCTTGAGGAATACATGTCTATTATAAAGAACAATGTTTGGGACATTGTGCCAAGGCCAAAAGACAAATCAACGGTTTCTTCCAAATGGATCTATAAGATCAAACATACAGCTGATGGAAGTGTGGAAAAGTTCAAAGGAATATTTGTAGCCATAGGCTTCACTCAGAAAGAAGGAATCGGCTACGAAGAGACTTTTTCCCATGTAGCGCAGTATACCTCCATTCGAGCTATTATTTCTTTAGCTTCCGTACTTGGTTGGAAGCTACATCAGATGGTTGTAAAAACAACATTCTTGAATGGAAAGATTGAACAAGAGGTCTTTGTGGAACAACCAGATGGTTTTATACTGCATAAAAAAGGAAATCATGTATGCAAGATAAGGAAGGCCTTGTATGGTCTTAAGCAGGCTCCTAGAGTTTGGTATGACATGATTGATGGCTTTCTTAAAAGCCTGGGATTTCTGAAAAGTGATGCTGATGAAAATCTATACTTCAAGGTAAGAGGTAACCAACCTGTTATACTAATCCTGTATGTTGATGGTCTCTTTATAACATGAAATGAAGGGATAATAGCCTGGTGTAAGATGGATCTAACCTCATAATTCGAGATGAAATACTTAGGCTTGATGCATTACTTCCTAGGATTGGAAGTGTGGCAAAGATAAGGCGAGATATTTCTGGCACAAGGAAAATACACACTGGATGTACTAAAGAGGTTTGGTATGACATTGAAAATCCATGTCTACTCTGATGGTTACCAACCTAAGGAAGCTGTATGATTCTGATACATGTTTAGATTTGGTGAATCCCACCATGTATAGGCCACTGATTGGATCATTGATGTACATGATCCACACTAGGCTAGATATATGCTATGCAATGATTGCAATGAGTCAGATCACGATTGAACCGATACAAAGACACTAGGTGGCATCAAAGCACATCTTGAGATATCTCAGAGGGACCATTACTTATGGTTTGAGATATACATCCAGTGGTGGTTTATTTCTGCATGGGTATGCAAATGTTGATTGGGCAGGAAGCCCAGTGGATCAGAAGAGTACTTCCAGATACTGCTTCAATTTAGGATCCTTTATGATCTCCTGGTCAATCCGAAAGAAAGGATCCATTGCAAAGAGTACAACAGAGGCTGAGTACATTGCAACAAGTGATGCTAGCAAGGAAGCAATATGGCTCAAAAAATTGGTTTCTGGCTTGTTTGGTGACAAGCTCGAGACAACGGTGGTTCACTGTGATAATCAAAGTTGCATAAAATTGATAGAGAACCCAGTATTTCACGGCAGGTCAAAACATATTAACATGAGGTACCACTACATCCGAGACTTGGTCCAGAGAAAAGCTATAAAGTTACAGTACATAGCCACAAGCAAGCAAGTAGCTGATATCCTAACCAAGCCTCTGACCTCGAGACAGTTTGTGCAGCTGAGAGGCAAGCTTGGTGTGGCTGAGAATGACTCCCTCGCTAAGAGGGAGTGTTAAATTTGGTAGCATCGATAGTCATTCTCCAATGAGAGGCCATATGGGCCACCCTGAGGCTAGCCAGGGAGATTTGGAGAATCAACCAGTCTTGTGAGGTATTGACAAAAGCTAGGGGGAACACACAACCTATGTGAGTCAAACCAAAAGTCAGGACAAACGAGATGCTATGTGAGTCTAATGAAAAAGTCAAGGGAACGTACAACCTTTGTGAGCATAGATAGTCTAGTGCAAAAGTCAGGGAGAACATACAACCTCTGTGAGCCTAGTCAAACCTTGTGAGCCATGAGCAAAAGTCAAGGCATCTAGAAAAAGTTAGGTTGAATATAAAATTCCTATGAGCTAGAAACAAACGATATTCCTAATATTGCAAATGATGTAATTGTATTGATCTAGTGTGTTGGCACGTGTAAACATTATCCACCATGAAGATAATTT
>ML849633.1:8554-32650 GCA_009831015.1 Picea engelmannii
ACAAGACACCAAATTTCCATCTCAGGGTACCTTAGAGCAATGCCAACCCCGAGAAGGGGTTCAACATGAAATTTATCTCCTTTAACTGCAGGGGAATGAAGATCCCCTCAAAGAAAGCCACCCTCCACAAGTTGGTGGAGTCAACACAACCAGACATCATCTTTCTTCAAGAGACACTAGGAGATGCAAACCTAGTGGTCCCTACGTTGGAAAATATTTTCTTGGGATGGAGTGTTTTTGGATTGGATCCTTCTGGGAGATCAGGTGGTTTGGTCATGGGGTGGAGGACCATATCCATCAAATCGAAAAATTCATGGGGCTTTGGCTCTAGCCTAGGAATGACAGTCAGTGTGAAGGACCTTGGAATTATGTTCACGATCCTAAATGTCTATGGCCCATCCCAAGAATGCACTATGTTTTGGGATAATCTCCTAGACAAAGCCTTCACAAAGGAAATGCATCTCATTATGGGGGGGACCTAAACTTCTCTTTGGGTGCTATAGAATCACAGGGCCAAAGAGCCAAGATAGACGCCCAGTCATGATTCTTTATACATTAATTGGATGAATCCATCTTGCTAGACATTGCTCCTGTTAAAATGAGACCAATTTGGAGGAATAAGAGGATGGGGGATGAACATATTACAAAAAGGCTAGACCGCTTCGTCATTTCTACCCACCTGGTGGAGGAACATTTACTCCTCAAACAATGGGTGGGTTCAGGAGGAGAATCGGACCACTGCCCCATTTTCCTGGAGGTTGCAGGAAACACAAGAAAACCAACAAGTTCATTTAAATTTAATTATGCTTGGGTAAAGGACGATGTTTTTATCAATCTAGTTAAAGAGATATGGATCCATTTAAACCAAGATGAGAGGGAATCTATAAATTTTTCAAACAATCTAAAAACCCTCAAACATGCCACAATCGAATGGGAAATAAAGAAAAAGCAGATGGATGAGAAGGAACTCATCAACACGTAGGTAGAGCTACAATCAATATACGACACCAAAAAAGGAGGGTTCTCATCTCCAAAAGGCAAAGAGGCCTTATTGACTCTAGAAATAAAAATAAGAAAACTTTTACAAATAAGAGAAGAGGAATGGAGATTAAAAAGTAGGGCTCTTTGGCTACTAAGTGGGGATGAGAATACAAAATTCTTCCAAGCATATGCAAAAGGTAGAAAGATGGAAAACACAATATGGGGATTAAAGGACTCAGTAGGGAGGAAAATTACATATTTTAAGGATCCAACACAGCTTGGGATCTAACATTTCCAAACTCTTTTTTATGTTGAAAGAAGAGTAACCTTAGATGCCACCATTCAATTATCCCTTAGCTTTCCTAGTTTTGTGGAAGATTAAGACAATAGGGCTCTAACATAGGAAGTATCTGAAGAAGAACTAAAATAAGTAGTGTACATATTTCAAAAAGACAAAATCTCAGGACCGGATGGGTGGTCCATGAATTTCTTTATGGGTCTCTTCAACATAGTGGGAAAGGACCTACTCAAAGTCTTAGAAGATTCAAGGATAAATCGGTACATACACCTTACTTTCAATGTTGCCTTCATTTCCCTCATCCCAAAGAAGGATGATCCTCAAATTATGGAAGACAATTTAGACCGATCTCTATATGCAACTGTGTTTATAAGGTGATAGACAAAATTATCAGTCACATGCTAAAAACGGTCCTTTAAAAAACCATATCACAAGAAAAAATTGGTTTCCTGGTAGGCAGGAAGATTCATGAGGCAATTGGAGTGGCCCGGGAGGAATTACACAATAGTAAGACCCATAAAATCAAAGGGGTTGTTCTTAAAATAGATCTCTCTAGAGCCTATGATAGAGTCAATTGGCTCTTTCTAAGGATGTTGTTAACTCATTTAGGCTTTACTTGTGCCTTCATAAACTGGATTATGAGTTGAATTATGTCAATGTCCTTTGTTTTCCTCATAAATGGTGCAACCTCATATTTTTTCATAGCAGAAAGGGGACTAAGGCAAGGTTATCCCTGTCCCCCTTACTTTTTTAGATGGTGGTAGAAGGGATCAACTGGGAATTACAAGAAGAAAAATGCAGAGGGGATTTACATGGGGTATTTTTCTCTCAAACCCTTAAACTCTCTCATCTCTTGTTTGTGGATGATGTTCTAATTTTCTACAGTAGTCAAAGGAGAAACGTGGAAAAGTTAAATATTATACTAGAGATTTTAAATCGAGCCACATGTATGTAGATCAATGGGAAAAATATACCATATCATTTCACCTTAGGGGAATGAATACCCCCTGAAAGAAAACCATCCTCCACTGGTTGGTGGAGTCAACACAACCAGACATCATCTTTCTTCAAGAGACACTAGGATATGCAAACCTAGTGGTCCCTACATTGGAAAATATTTTCTTTGGATGGAGTTTTTTTGGATTGGATCCTTCTGGGAGATCAGGTGGTTTGGTCATGGGGTGGAGGACCATATCCATCAAATTGGAAAATTTATGGGGCTTTGGCTCTGGCCTAGGAATGACAGTCAGTGTGAAGGACCTTGGAATTACGTTCACGATCCTAAATGTCTATGGCCCATCCCAAGAATGCACTATGTTTTGGGATAATCTTCTAGACAAATCCTTCACAAAGGAAATGCATCTCATTATGGGGGGGACCTAAAATTATCTTTGGGTGCTACAGAATCATGGGGCCAAAGAGCTAAGGTAGATGCCCAGTCATGATTCTTTAGACATTAATTGGATGAATCCATCTTGCTAGACATTGCTCCAGTTAAAATGAGACCAATTTTGAGGAACAAGAGGATGGGGGATGAACATATTGCAAAAAGGCTAGACCACATCCTCATTTCTACCCACATGGTGGAGGAACGTTTACCCTTCAAACAATGGGTGGGTTCAGGAGGAGAATCGGACCACTACCCCATCTTCTTAGAGCTTGTAGGAAAAACAAGAAAACCAACAAGCCCATTTAAATTTAATTCTTCTTGGGTAAAGGACGATTATTTTATCAATCTAGTTAAAGAGATGTGTATCCATTTAAATCAATATGAGAGGCCATATATACAATTTGCAAACAATCCAAAAACCCTAAAACGTGCCACAATTGAATGGGAAATAAATAAAAAGTAGATGGATGAGAAGGAACTCATCAACACGTAGGTAGAGCTACAATCAATCCACGACACCGAAAAAGGAGGGTTATCATATCCAAAAGACAAAGAGGCCTTATTGACTCTAGAAATAAAAATAAAAAAACTTTTACAAATAAGAGAAGAGGAATGGATATTAAAAAGTAGGGCTCTCTCGCTACAAAGTGGGGATGAGAATACAAAATTCTTCCAAGCATATGCAAAAGGTAGAAAGATGGAAAACACAATATGGGGACTAAAGGACTCAGCAGGGAGGCAAATTACATCTTTTAAGGATCCGACACAGCTTGGGATCTAACATTTCCAAACTCTTTTTTCTGTTGAAAGAAGAGTAACCTTAGATGCCATCATTCAATTATCCCTTAGCTTTCCTAGTTTTGTGGAAGATTAAGATGATAGGGCTCTAACATAGGAAGTATCTGAAGAAGAACTAAAAGAAGTAGCGCACATATTTCAAAAATACAAAATCCCAGGAACATATGGGTGGTCCATGGATTTCTTTGTGGGTCTCTTCAACATAGTGGGAAATGACCTGCTCAAAGTCTTATAAGAGTCAAGGATAAATGGGTACATACACCTTACTTTCAATGATGCCTTCATTTCCCTCATCCCAAAGAAGGATGATCCTCAAACTATGGAAGACAATTCAGACCGATCTCTCTATGAAACTGTGTCTATAAGGTGATAGCCAAAATTATCAGTCACACGCTAAAAGTGATCCTTTCAAAAGCCATCTCACAAGAAAAATTTGGTTTTCTGGTAGACAGGAAGATTCATGAGGCAATTGGAGTGGCCCAGGAGGAATTACACAACATTAAGACCCATAAAATCAAAGGGGTTGTTCTCAAAATAGATCTCTCTAAAGCCTACGATAGAGTCAATTGGCTCTTTCTAATGATGTTGTTAACCCATTTAGGCTTTACTTTCCTCTTCATAAACTGGATTATGAGTTGAATTATGTCAATGTCCTTTGTTTTCCTCATAAATGGTGCAACCTCACCTTTTTTCATAGCAAAAAGAGGACTAAGGCAAGGTTGACCCTGTCCCCCTTACTTTTTTAGATGGTGGCAGAAGGGATCAACTAGGAATTATAGGAAGAAAAACACAGAGGGGATTTACATGGCGTATTTTTCTCTCAAACCCTTAAACTCTCTCATCTCTTGTTTGTGGATGATGTTCTAATTTTCTATAGTAGTCAAAGGAGAGACGTGGAAAACTTAAATATTATACTAGAGATTTTCAATCGAGCCACATGTATGTATATGAATGGGAAAAATATACCATATCATTTCACCTTATGGAGGAACATGAGGTAGGAGTTACGAGGCTTATTTTCCTTTTGAAGTGAAGCCTTTTGATGAAGGGCTGAAGTATCTTAGGTTCCATTTAAAACCCAACAATTATATAAAAGTTGATTGGGGTTGGCTAATAACCAAACTGGAAAAGAAATTGAAAACTTGGTGCTTCAGATGGTTTTCCAGAGCTAGGAGATTGATCTTAGTTAAGGCATTTTTGGAAGCCATATCGATCTATTGGGTCTCACTTTCCTGGGTCCCTAAAGGAATTCTGGAAAAAAATAGGAGACTATGCTTTAGATCCCTTTGCACTGGTCAAAATGAAAGTTTTGTGATGCCTTGGATAAAATGAGAAACATTGGCAACCCCAAAAATCCTGGGGAGGTGGGGTATAAAAAACATTCATAGTTTTTCAAAATCTCTTGCTGCCAAGGTAGGGTTGAGACTGATTACCACTGAAATTATTTGGACAAAGGTGGTTTACCAAAAATATATCATCCCATAATCAATGATGGAATGCATTAGAAGGCCGAACACGGAGACCCCAAATTGGATAATTATTTAGAAATCTATTTTAAAATCCTTCCATGTCATCAATTAAGGTATATCCTGGAGAGTGGGAAGAGGCAGACAATTTAGAATTGGATAGAATCCATGGACAAGAAGTAATGGGGATCATCTTCTTCCACCGCCTTTAATTAACGCTCTCCTGGACAAGGGTTTGGTCCATCTGGACCAAAAAACATATATGAATAGGACCACAGTATGGGGGAAAGAATGGCAAGATTCCCTATAATTGGGTTTAGGTGAAGAATTTGTGGAGGCATGGAATGCCTATACCAGAGCACTAAAAATCATCCATATCCGACTAACAAACAAAGAAGATGATTTAGTGTGGAAACATAGTCCTTTCAGAACGTACACCCCAAAAGTAGGATACACATAAATCATCTTAGGTCTCCTCCATCTAGAAACTTCTTGGTGGTGGGAAGGGATCTAGAAAGTAAATTTCCCTATTGAGGCACGCATTATCCTACAATGTTTGATCAAATCTAAGGTACCAACATGGGATATAATGAAGTTGAGAGGCATGGAAGTTCCTAGATGGTGTTATTTATGTAAAGGTGCAAAGGAAACCAACCTACACCCATTCCTATATTTTCCTTTCACCTGTCAAACCTAGGACGAATGAATAAGGGATCTTCAACATGAATTTAATTGGTAAGGCCCACCCATTGAAGAGACTTGGAAGTCCTAGTTGCAAGAGCACAAAACCTAAAAATAAAATCTTTACCTCTGCTTATAAATTGGGGAATCTTGTTGGCCCAAAACTCTTCCATTTTCAAGGAAAAATCTTCCAACCTAGAACACACGATTGCTCAAAGCCTTAACATCCTGTCACATTTCCCACAAGAAAATGAAGCCCCCCAAATAAGGCAAATAATAGAAGAACAATTAGACCAATCGAGGCCTTGGGATTTTTTTGATGGTGCTTCACAAAATGAGGGTTCACTCTGTGGGGGAGGAGAAATGATTTTCCTATCAGAGTCCCATCGATTTAATCTCAAATGGGGTATGGGATCGGGAACAAACAACTATGCCGAGATCATGGTCTTAAAACTGTTACTTACTTTTTCCAAGGAAAAAAGGATTACCAACCTTCAAGTACTTAGAGATTCAATGGTGATCATCAATTGGATAAGGAAAATTCAAAATTGCCACAGCATTAGACTAATGCCACTTCTTGTAGAGGTTTTCACAATCTTGGATAATTATAAAAAATTCTCTTTTCAACATGTCTACAGGGAAAGAAATGGAGAGGCCAACAAAATCTCTAAAGAGGGTCATCTCTTGGCTCATGGGAAGTGGCACATTTTAGAGACCAGAGACATGATTGATTTTTCTTACTATCATAGAACTTTCATAGAAGTAGGGGATCAATATGACCTTGTTTCACAACACTAAAAAACTCCATTTTTCCTTTTCATGTACATTCTTTGTATGGTGCCTATCAGAATTTTCTCTAAGTTTTTGACTCATGCCCAGGGTACAATTTCAGGCTGTCTATTCTTTGTATTGAAGTTAGTGGCTTGCTGGATAGACTATAATAGTCATATGCTCACATGAATCTCTTGTGAATTTTTGTCCTATGGTATCTTATTAGACTGATATTTATGATGTCTATGGAAAACTTATTAGTTTCCTTATCCACAAAGGTGTTTTGAGGCTCCTCTCAATTTTTGTTTCTATCTTCTGAACTTGGGTACTGAGATGCTTTTTCCTACTACCTATACCATACTTGCACATGTCTATTCTATTTTATGCTTGTGAAGTTGGGAGGCCCTGGTGGGGGTCCCATATTTTGGACTAAATGCATGGGTCATCATGCATTATTCAAAATGTAAGTTTTATCGAATGTGAATAAAATTTATGCTTTTTTCCTTGGAAAAAAAAGGAAGAAAATTTCTTTCAGAAGAGTAAATGACTCTATGCCCAATGATAGAAGGAACATGGTCTATAATTTATTTAATGCCTCGTAGGGAGACACTATCTCCAGATGGAGTCAATGTTGTAACATAAAAAACAATTCTTCCATTCATGTGGATTTCTAATTTTTAGAATGAACAATTTTTAATTTAAATAATGTAATAAAATAATAAATACGTGATGCATAAAAATAAATTATAAAAATGTATATATATTTTAATAAATACTTTAATGTGACTTATGTAGATAAGAGAATCACGATCATAAATCAATGATCATAATCTGTTTCGGCCCCCATAACATGCTTGACACTTAGTGGGGTGGGGAGGGCTCTGAAATATGGATATAATGGTTTTGGGAATGTGTGTTGTGGTAGGTGAATATTGGGTCTGCCCCCCCCACCGTTGATGGTTTTTGAAACCATCGAGGGACCCCCCATAAACCACTCATCAGACATCATTTGAAAAAACAAATGACACAACATATGATGCAACAGATGACAGGGTGATGACATATCAGTGAGAGGGAGATGACATGGTAGGTAAATTTTGGAGAACAAAGGGTAAACGATCGTGGTTAAAATTTAAAATCTTGTGGTTATAGAATAAAGAAAGGGTCTAGAGTAAATAAAGGATCAAGAACATTTTGAAGCTATCAACCAATCAAAGCCAACAAAAGTGGAATTTTTTTGACCAAAAGGGATATTCCAGGTATTTTAAATTGATGTTATTGATTTCTTTATAAGTATGCAGTATTCTAAAGTTGTTAAGTAACCCTAACCATAGAAGAACATGATTTAGTAGACCGAGATGAAGAGGTTTTTGAGAAAATATTGTCTCAATTTGACTTATATGAAATAGCTTATGAGCATTTTCGAGACCTTCATAACTTTTATCATGTTTGGAAATCTTACCTAGCAAAATTTGCAGTTCCTCAAACCTATCATTTCTTTGAATTTGTATCCTGGTGTGCATCAAACTATGTACCCACTAAAAGGTATGTGATATCTAAAAAGGGGTTGGTCTTGTTTGTGTTGAATTCCCAGTTAATCCATGAGATGTTGAAACTGGTTGAAATTCCTGAAAGTTAGGTCCTTCAAGAAGAAAACCCGGTTGTTAGTTTTAAATAATTAAGTTCTCAAGAAAGGGTCACCTTATTTTCATTTCTATTTGGACAAAGATGATACTATACGTGAAAATCCCTCAACCTATGAAGCTAATATTTTTCCTAAAATCTCTAGGAAAGTCATAAGCATGATGTGTGCACTTTTAGGTTATGACCATGACAAGATTGTTGATGAGGTAATTCTGGGGTTTATGTCTTCTATTTTTCCACCTTCTCTCAAACCCCTAGTTAAATTCAATTATGATCAATATTTGGTTGATATTATGCATTTTCTATTAATAAAATTTAAGGTCAATAGATATTTTAGGTTTTAGTCCTATATGGTGCATTTGTTCCTGTATCTCAAAGCCATCAAGTTCCAACACATCCATTTGAATATATAATATGAAATGGGTAATCCTTGCTCAGTTATTCACTAGAATTCATTAGTCAGAAAAGATCTCAAAATGCAGGATTCGTTGAACATGTCAATGAGTTCATGTCCACTTCCTATGTCATTATTCATGAAGAAGTACTTCCCATAATTTTTCTAGAATTCAAGAAACTTCTTCAATTGGGTCAAGATACTAAGGTAGGAGAATGGTATTTATTCCAAAATCATACAAAAATTAGAATTTATGGTTCTGAAGCTCACCCTTCTTATTACTAGTATTATTGACAATGAGGATTTTTGCTCTTGAATATATAAGGTAGATATTAGATTCTAATTATATTCCCTTAGCCTCTAAGAAACAAAAGATGACTTTTGAATTGAATAAGTAAGTTGGACCTTTAATTGTTAATACCATATCAATGCTAGTGATGGCATAGAAAATGCTCCAAGAAATGGGTTTTAAACAAGGAGAATCATGGAATTATGATCCATGTTTCATAATTACTAAGAAAATATTGGAGCATTATACTATCCCTTATGGCCATCATAGTAAATGGAAATTAGAAGAATTAGAAAATCATGAAAGTTGGGAAGATGTTAAGAGAATTTTGCAAAGTCAAGTACATATTTTCTGCTCAATAAAATCATCTATCCACAATTGAAACACCACAACAACATGATACCAATAAAAGGACTCATCCTGAATCTTCTCAGACAATTTTAGTTGTGGAAGAGGAATAACAACCAAACAAGAAGTAGAGAATGGAGGAACGATTAGAGAAAAGAAGCAAGTCAATACAAAGTACAACAAAAGCATCAACAAACGAGCTTGTTTCCTCAATTCTATATCTTCAATTAAAAAGCATTGAAAGTTCAAGGTCTTGAGAAGAAAATGAAGCCTCAACAACAACCCAATCAAAAGAAGAAAATATTTTTTCCTCAATATCTAGAAATGAAGATTAAAAATATCAAGATCAAGTAGGATATATATCCTCAAATTTGGAGTCAGGGACCTTCACAAATTAGATTGTTATCAACCCTATATTATGAAAATGGAAATTGAACATGGCTATATTAGAGCCTAAACTCTAGATTATGAAAATAATATATGACTATAAAGCTTCCAAACTTCCAGTCAACCTAAATAAAATAAATCTAGAAAAAATGGATTTACATAGACAAACTGAAAAGATGGTATTCAAAGATTTGTTGCATATTTTGAACTGGGAGCTAACCCCAAAGATACAAAGTCAATACTTCCTTTGGTCAAAACCAAGGATAATGAAATCCCGATATTAAAGAAGAAGATCAAAATGCCAAATATTGATCGTGTTCAAACCATTGAACTATAAGCAGTACATTAAGAAAAATATCAAATCCTAAAAAAGATGATTTAGGTGAAGGATCAAAATGAATTATATGATCAACAAATCGAAGTTTTAAAGAAAAAACCAAATTGAACATGTATGTCAAGGACCCTTTTCTTCTCAACCTTCAGTATCTATAAACCTAAAGAACTGGCCAAATCATTCTCATATTTGAATATAAAGGAAGTAAAGGTTGATAATTTGAGGAGAATAATGTTTGTTTAAAATGATGAATTGAGTAGTTGATAAAAACAAGGCTATTGTTGAATATCATAAGATCAACACCGGATTTCAAAAAGAAACAAAACAAATACAAGATAAGATGGTTGGAAGACCTTATTTGATTGGATCAAAGCATATTATTTGGGATCAAATTATATGTAAAATCACTAAAATGGGGAACTCCTTTAGAATGGCGGGAGAGGAATAAGTTTTAGCATATGAGACTGAGCAAGCTATCCAACAAACACTTCAAGAATTGGGTAATAAACCAGGCAATTAGCTAATAAAATTATAAATTTTCTTAATTCCAAATTTAGGTATGAATTGAGAGCTCATGGAGTCAATGATCATACTTTATTGATCATGGAAACAAATAAAGTACTGAAAAACAAAAACCTACTTCAACATGCTCAAAATAAATGTAGTGTGATTAGAAGAAGTATTGAACATTTTTTCAATAAATTCAATAATTTGGTATAAATGGGATTGTGTAATGATCCCAAGCCAATTTTTTGCTTGGAATCACTAACTAATCACTGATTTGATTATTATTTGTTGTGTATGCAGGTTGGCCATGAACATTTCGGCCTTAGGGTTTATTCAGTTATTCAACCATATATTTATACAAGCATCATTGTCATCATATGAAGATCATCAACACTACACAAGATAAGAACCACAAGCAAATAGTTGAACTTTATTATAAGAAAGAAAGCACCTGATACAATAGAGAAGAAGATATGGAATAGATGGCTTCAAGACAATAATAGAGTTGCATACAAAATGCTCCCAGAGATACAAATCAAGCCTCCCAAAGGTTGCAATAGAATATGAACACTCAACTACAAAACTAGGGTTTAAGCCTAACCCTCAAGCAACTAGTATGGCCCTGTTAACTGTTGGTACAACCCTGCTGAAGACAAAGACCCCAAGGGTTCGAACCTCCTATGATAAAGACCTGCAAATGATGCCAACTCCTCCCCAAGGATAGATCAATACAATGGAAGCCTCCTCCTAAAGTATGGAGCTCAAAAACCGAAGCTTCCTCCTCAAACTGCAGAAACCCTAGGATGGTACGACCCTCCTGAAACCTTGAATATGGCCAATAATATGGCCTAGCTGAATATGGGCTCTGAATGCTCTGAAACTCTCTCAGATGATAGATCAGGCAACCACAAGCACTTGAGAGAAGTCCCAAGTTTAGATCTAGCTTATAGCCTTCTAGATCTGAATAATATTGAATCACCAAATCGTCCCCTTCCTCATGAAATCATTCCAACCTGCAAATAGATGATAGGGACGTGATGAATCCTCCAAGAATCCCTCAAACTGATGAGTAAGGGATTGCAAGAAAAACCCTAATGCTAGAATTCTCCAAGGCTCATTCCCCTAGCTGGATCGAACTCTTCTTCAACATATGGTGCGCCCCTGCAAGAAAACCCTAGCTGGTACGGCCCTATTGACCCAACGGGTATGGCCCTGCTAGTCCTCCTTAATAGATGATAGCTATAGAATGGTGTGGGTGGAGTATTTCATCCCCAAGACCAAGCTTGGAGCTAGGTGAGTGGAATCTTTCACCACTGAGATGCTCACTAGGGTTTGTAATATTAAAACCCTCAAAACTGTATGCTCAAGAGCATAAACAAGCAAAATATTCAAATCTAGAATGAATGAGAGGTGTGCCCTAGCCTTCTCTTTATACTTTTCTTTTATTTTCTTGTTGAGTTAATTTAAATACTAGGGTTAACCCTAACTCAACCTCCAACGCTTCTATTTCTTCATTGAGTTATCTTTTAACTCTTTTTACCTTTTAATTAAGTCAACTTAAGAATATAACCTTAGTTTGTCTGACTTTTCCCCTTAGTGTGAGACTATGGCCTAGTGGGGATGCCTAGGCCACTAAGTCTTCTCAAACCTCTTCATCAAGAGGTGGGGGAAATTACAGTCTCCCTTGATAGAAATTGCTTGCCCTCAAGCAATTCCAAACCTGTTTCCTGTACCACGTGTTCCTCAATGGATAGATCCTTCCATCTGATCAAATACTCTTTGATGCTTCTTTTCTTGAGCTTCTTCTCCCGAACGGGGATGATTTTAGGGGCTAAATTTCGCTCATGGGCTAATTTTCCATGGTTTTTCCAAAAATGAGATTCGCTATTTTAAAAATAATTCGCCCAAATTCTATAGGATACAATTATTTTAACTTAAAATTCACCAATTTTTTATAAAAACTGTAGAAAATCCTTAGAAATTTTATTATTTTTACAAAAATATCGCCAAACAGTTATAGTTGAAATATGAAGGATTAGTAAGATTCGCCAAGGTTTCTAAATTTTAAAATAAATTTCCATCCTTAAAATCATCCCTACTCCTGAACCTCTAGTATCTCTTCCAGAATCAAAACCAGTTTCCCTTCTTCATCCATGGGAGGTAGCACCTCAATAGGTGTGATGTGTTGGCCAATGGCCTTCTTTAGGTAGGACACATGGAAGACATTGTGTATCCTGCTGCCCTGTGGAAGCTCCATCTCGTATGCTATGGCCCCTATCTTCCTGTTGATCCTGTAGGGTCCAAATAAACGTGGTTGTAGCTTCTCTACTCCGCTTATTTTTATAGAAGCCTGTCTGTATGGTTGGAGCCTTAGATAGACTAAGTCACCAACCTCAAAGGTACGATCAACCCTGTGCTTGTTTGCTTGGACCTTTTGTTGGTTCCATGCTCTCTGTAGATGATCCTTCAGCTCTTTGAGGATGTCTTGGCTCTGCTGCACCCAATCTTGTACCATTAGTGCCCTGCTGTCACCAAAGGAAATCTCTACAAAAGATAGTGGGTCATAACTGTATAAGGCCCTGAATGGTGTCATGCCTATGGACACGTGTTGGGTGGTGTTTTAGTAGTACTCTCCCAAGTGCAACCATCCAACCCATGCTTTTTGCTACCCTGCTACATAATTCGTGGGGTAGCCTTCTACCCACTTGTTGACTATCTTGGTTTGTCCATCCATCTGTGGGTGATAGTTGGTACTAGGGGTCAAGGTTGTACCCACCAATCTGAACAACTCATGCCAAAATGTACTCATGAACCTAATGTCCCTGTCACTGATAATGGTCTTGGGTAGGCCGTGCAACCTGAAAATCTCCTTGAAAAATAGTTCGGCCACCTGTGTTGCACTGAAGTCTGTGGCTATGGAGAAGAAGTGTGAAAACTTCGTCAACCTATACACCACTACAAAAATGTAGTCCTTCCCCTGTGTCCTTGGTAACCCAATGATGAAATCCATGGATATGATTTCCCACTTGTGCTCTAGAATGGGTAAGGGCTGTAGTAGTCATGCTAGGTGAGTGTGCTCATATTTGTTTTCCTGGCATGTAATACACTCCTTGACATGCTTTATTACATCCTCGTTGAGGCCCTTCCATGAGAACCTCTCTCTCACCTACCTGTACGTCTTTCTAATCCCTTGGTGCCCTCCCATTGGTGAGTCATGACATGCTTGCAACACCTTGGCCTTGAAGTCTGATCCAGGAACCAAAAATATTCGGCCCTTGTAGTAGATGAGGTCATTGATAATCCTGAAGTTATCATCATGTACATGTCCGCCCAATAGCTGACAAGTGAACTGATCCTTTGCATACTCCATCACCAAGTGGTCCTTCTAGTCAACTAATATACCTGACATGGCAAAAATGGATGGCCTCTTGGACAATGCATCAGCCACCACGTTGTTCTTCCCTTTGACAAATTCAATGTCAAAGTCATAGGCCTGTTTTCTACTCACCCATTTCTGCTACCTTTCATTTAAGTCCTTCTGCTCCAATAGGTATTTAAGATGGTTATGATCTGATTTAACCACAAACCTTTCACCTACCAAATATTGCCGTAATTTGGCTAGTGCGTGCATGATAGCCAACATTTATTTGTCATAAATGTTGTAGAGTAACTCAAGGCCCCTGAGTTTTCAACTCTCATAGGAAAGAGGGTGCCTATTCTGCATTAGTATGGCCCCTATTCCTTCTCCTAAGGCATCACACTCCAAAGTGAAAGGTAGGGCAAAATCTGGAAGAGCTAGTACTAGGCACGTGCTCATCATCTTTTTCATTTTATCCATCATAATTTGAGCTTCTTCAGTCCATTTGAAGGCTCCCTTCTTCGTCAAATCGGTCAAGGGTGCACACAGCTGAGAAAACCCTTTGAAAAACTTCCTATAGTAAGTGCACATGCCTAGAAATCCCCTTAGCTATGTGAGTGTCTTAGGGGTAGGCCACTCCATAATGGATTTAATTTTCTCCTGATGCACGTGTACCCCATTTGCTCCGATGATGTGTCCCAAGTAAATAACTTTTGTCATTCCAAACTCACATTTGGACTCTTTAGTGTATAGTAATTGTTCCTCCATTATAGATAGAATCTGATCCACATGTCGAAGGTGTTCTTCCCACGTCTTGTTGTAAATGAGAAAGTCATCAAAAAATACTAACAAGTGCTTCCTTAGCTATTTGTTGAACACATGGTTCATGCAATATTGGAACGTAACTGGGGCATTGGTTAGTCCGAAGGGCATTACCAAGAACTCATAATGGCGGTAAGGACACCTAAAAGTTGTTTTTGAAATGTCCTCCTCCCTCATCTTGATTTGATGGTAGCCAGAACGAAGGTCAATCTTTGTGAAATAGACAGCTCCATGCAGTTCGTCTAGCAACTCATCAATCCTGGGTATAGGGTACCTATTTTTTATTGTCTTTTTATTCAAGGCCCTGAATTCAATGCACATCCGCATCGTCCCATCTTTCTTCTTGACTAGCACTACTGAAGAAGTAAAAGGGATAGAGCTCAGCCTGATGTGTCCCATGTCTAGAAGTTCTTTGATAGATTTATATATCTCGTCTTTATACTTATTTGGATGCCTATATAGTGTGGTAATGACTGTCTTATCCCCTGCTTCCAGCTCAATGATATGCTCAAACCCCCTGTGTGGTGGCACCCCTGGAAGAATCAGTCCAAACACTTTGTGGTGCTTGTCAAGGATCTCTCGGATCTCTAGGGTGTAGTGAACCTTACCCTGCTCCTCCACACGTGCCGAAATCCTACATTCAGCTGCATATACAATCTCCTCTCTCCTGAAGATGGCTTCCATCCTATTGGTTGTAACTATCTTGGCATAATTACATGTCATGCCTCTGAGCACTACCTTTCGTCCACCCTCCTCTGTAAGTGACATCTTCATGGTCTTGTAATTGGTGGTGATAGGCCCCAATGTGTTGAGCCACTGAACTCCAAGGATGATGTTAGTGTCTGGAAGGTCCATCACATACACGTCCTGTACTAACTCATGCCTACCCAATGTAAGCCTCATACCTGGAATGTACCTGTCACAAGGCATAGTACTTCCACCTTCTACCTCCACCTTGAACCCTTCAAATCCTATTGTGGGTATATGCCTCCTATTCAACAGTGTTGAGTCAATGAAGTTGTAAGAGGCTCCCCCATCAATCAACACTGATACCTTATGCCCCTGGAAAAATCCTCTCATCCTGAAGGTGTTGAATTTGGGTACCACGTTGATAGATGCCAAGGTGGCTTTCCCCTCAATCGTATTGTCATGTTCTGTGACCACCTCCTCTGTTGTATCTGGGGTTTCAGCCTCCATGTTCTGAAGTTGGTCGTAATATTCCTCCTCCTCATTGTCTGAGGTCACCTCTATGTAGTAGACTTGGCCACGACCCATGCACTTGTGTGATGGGTTCCATGGTTCCTTGCACATGAAGCATAGTTGCTTCCTTCTCAGTTCCCTCCTGGTGTTATCATCCTTTCTGCCACGGCCCCTATCAAACCCTCTTGGGTCATGTCCCCCCTGGTTCATTGGAGGTCTCTGGTCTCTTCCTCCGATGTTAAGAGGTGGCCTAGGTACAAACTTTGGTTTGGTAGTTAGCCCTAGGTTCCTTGCCCTCCAAATAACATCATGTAAGTTGGTAGGCTTAAAATCCTTTACCCAACCCTTCAAGGGTTCCATCAACCCCTCATTGAAGAGCATCATGAGCCTGGTTGGCGATATATCTTGCAACATGACTGCTAGCCTCTAAAATTCCTCAGTGTATGCCTCGGTTGCCCCTGTTTGCTTGAGCTATGTAATCTCCCATAAAGGTAGTTCAGGATCCCCCTGATCAAATCTTTCAATGAGTCTCTGGGTGAATTTTGTGTAGGTCACTATCTGGTTGTGGCCTAAGGTGGTGAGTCCATGATACCACCAGTCATGAGCCTTGCCATCCAAATACATAGTGGAAAATTTTATGGCCTCCATCTTCCTCATGGGATTGAGCTACAAGTAAGTGTCCAGTTTTTGTACCCATGCTTGGGCTGTCATCTTGTTCGTACCATCAAAGTATGGGATTTATATTTTCCCTGCTCTTTGTTCAAACTCAAAACTGCTCCTGTGGTTCGGCCTGGGCTTGTTTATGAACTTGAGTTGGCAATATTGATCCAGGGACATTTGGCTCTGAATGATCATATCCAATCCATAGTACTCCCTAGTACACTGTGCCATCTGCTAAACAAAGTCATCCACCTGCTCTTGTTGTACCTTTTCATCTGTGAATGTGGGCAAGAACAGTCTAGGGTCCATCCTGCTCCCCATCTATCTATGTGATGTACCCCCTCCATGGCTTCCCTCGGATCTTGGAGCCTTTTCCAGATTATACCTGACTTCCCAATGGGATCGACCAACCTCTTTGTTTCCATACGTCTCAGGGTCTTTCCCCTGATGAGTCATCTGCATCAATAGCTCGGTTATTCGGGTCTGTTTCTCGTCAATCTTCCTTAGATTCCCATCTACCTTCTTCAAGGTCTTAGTGATTTCGGCTTTACCCCTTCGGTTTGTCTCCTGGCTTTCCTATAAACGGTGGACCAAGTTACCTTCTGTAAGGTTTATGGTTTGATGGAATTTGTCAAACTCGGCTGCCAAGAAAGCCAAACCCTATGGCTCATGGTCATCTCCTGACCCCTCCATTTTGGCTTCTGTTTCACTAGCCAGCTTCGTCCTTCTGCCCATAAAGATACCACTGTACCTCTGCATGCGCTAATTCTCACATGCTTAGAGGATCAAAGCTCTGATACCACTGTAATGATCCCAAGCTAATTTTTTTCTTGGAATCACTAACTAATCACTAATTTGATTATTATTTGTTGTGTATGCAGGTTGGCCATGAACATTTCAGCCTTAGGGTTTATTCAGTTAATCAGCCATAGATTTATACAAGCATCATTGTCATCATATGAAGATCATCAACACTACACAAGATAAGAACCACAAGTGAATAACTGAACTTTATTATAAGAAAGCAAGCACATGATACAATAGAAAAACATATTTGGAATAGATGGCTTCAAGACAATAATAGAGCTGCATACAAAATGCTCCCGGAGATACAAATCAAGCCTCCCAAAGGCTGCAATAGAAGATAAAGCTCAACTACAAAGCCATGGTTTAAGCCTAACCCTCAAGCAATTGGTACGGCCCTGCTAAAGACAAAGACCCCAAGGGTTCGACCCTCCTGAGATAAAGACCTGCAAATTAGGGATGATTTTAAGGATGGAAATATATTTTAAAATGTAGAAACCTTGGCGAATCTTACTAATCCTTCATATGCCAAATATAAATGATTGGTGATATTTTTGTAAAAATATTCAAATTTCTAAGAATTTTATATAGTTTTTATAAAATTTTGGCGATTTTTAAGATAAAATAATTTTATCCTATAGAATTTGCGCGAATCATTTTTAAAATAACGAATCTCGTTTTTGGAAAAACCATGGAAAATTAGCCCATGAGCGAAATTTAACCCCTAAAATCATCCCTGCTGCAAATGTTGCCAACGCCTCCCCAAGGATAGATCAAGACAATGGAAGCCTCCTCCTGAAGTATGGAGCTCAAACAATGAAGCTTCCTCCTCAAACTGCAGAAACCCTAGGATGGTACGACCCTCCTGAAACCCTGAATATGGCCAATAGTATGACCTAGCTGAATATGGGCTCTGAATGCTCTTAAACTCTCTCATATGATAGATCGGGCAACCACAAGCACTTGAGAGAAGTCCCAAGATCAGATCTAGCTTATAGCCTTCTAGACCTGAATAACACTGAGTCACCAAAGTGTCCCCTTCCTCCTGAAATCGTTCCAACCTGCAAGTAGATGATAGGGATGTGATGAATCCTCCAAGAAGCCCTCAAACTGAT
Organism: Picea engelmannii; assembly: GCA_009831015.1. Classification (NCBI taxonomy): domain Eukaryota; kingdom Viridiplantae; phylum Streptophyta; class Pinopsida; order Pinales; family Pinaceae; genus Picea; species Picea engelmannii. Next base: position 26,802 of record ML849633.1, read on the forward strand.
GAGTAAGGGCTTGCAAGAAAACCCTAGCTGGTACGGCCCTGCTGAGCCAACTGGTACGACCCTGCTAGTCCTTCTAAATAGATGATATCTATACAATGGTGTGGGTGGAGTATTTCATCCTCGAGACCAAGCTTGGAGCTAGGTGAGTGGAATCTTTCACCACTGAGCTGCTCACTAGGGTTTGTAATATCAAAACCCTCAAAACTGTATGCTCAAGAGCATCAACAAGCAAAATATCCAAATCCAGAATGAATGAGAGGTGCGCCCTAGCCTTCTCTTTATACTTTTCCTCTATTTCCCTGTTGAGTTAAGTTAACTCCTAAGGTTAACCCTAACTCAACCTCCATTTTCCCCCTCAGACTATGGCTTAGTGGGGATGCCTAGGCCACTAAGTCTTCTCAAACCTCTTTATCAAGAGGTGGGGGACATTACAGATTGCCAACCTATTAGGGGAACAATTAGGGTAACAAGGAAAACCTCCTTTCTTTTGAATATTAAAGGAAAAGTTTATTCAAAACAAGAAAAAACATTGATAAATTCCAAGATATGAGTGAAGCATTAATAGGTCAAACTATAATAGATAGTTTAATCAATGATTTCTATGTATTTTGGAAAATCAATAATTTATTTTCAACTCCTCCATCTTATGATAAGTACACGGAACTAGAGATTCCTTATAGAAAAATGGTTACGTTCAAATATACTATGCATGATGAATGGAAGGTACTTGTTCATTTTGAACAAGGATGATTCAACAAAACAATTCCTAAAAAGCATAAGCATATCAACATCTGGCAACATTTTTATCAATTCCTATATTTGTAAATAGTCAAAGACTATTTTATTATTTCAAGTCTAGATAATCACTCAAAGTAACCAATTTTGGTTAATGTTGAATATTGTATAAAAGCAAGCAAAATCTCCATGTAAATGGATGTAATTTTTTGTAATCAACTAAGATCTTAGAAGCGCACTCCAAATCTGAGCTGGGAGTCTCGCTTTCTACTCCGCATGGAAAAAAAAACATTCAAACAATATATGACCACGAGAAGGAAGGGCTCAGGTGATTACGCCGATAGGCGTCCCCCCTATCAGCCTTGCACGATTAATCATGCTTTTAATTACTAAATTTAATCTGATGGTCAGGAATTCAAGATGCTGGTTTAAATTGCTCCCGAAATTGATGAGGGAGGGTGGGAGCGTCTGCCACGTGAAATTCACTTGACGGCTCACAGGAGCTGCCATGGAAAGGAGCGCCATCCCCATGTCCCATCAATAGTTCAAAATCCAAACAATGTTGCGAAATACAACAACCAGTTTGCAAAAAGTATTATTTGATTGAGTATTCAAAGTATTATTCAATTCTTGTACATGTTCACAAACAAGGGAAATAGTTGCAAAGCAGCTAGTCCCTGCCTCATATGTTTAAAGTATCTGTATAAAATCATTTTCATTCGATGTGTAAGCATGTTCAGATCCACACAATCCGAAGGCAAAGATGTCCTTGGCAACTGATTTTGCAGAGGTGATTTCAGAGTTAGTACACTAAGAAAATTGCAGATTGATGTATACATTGTCATATGGTGGAGCAAGGTACTTCATTACCTTATAGATGATTGCTCTAGAAATAATTATATGTATTTTCTTGGAGATGTTTATGGAGATGTTTAAATAATTATATGTATTTTCTTGGAGATGTTTATGGAGATGTTTAAGTTATTTATACCCTTTGGGAGAAGCAGATTGGTAAGTTGCTCAAGAGGCACAGATGTGAAAATGGAGCTTTGCACAGTGGGAGGAATTATATTGGAGTATGTTGTCTCGTATTCTCTATAGTACACTGGCGTGGAGGAGAGGAAGAATAGAGGCTTGGTCAAAAGTGCATGGTGGATGCTCAAAAGTATTGCAGGTGGCCAAAGTCGCGGGCCCATGGATGTGGAGAAATTAACAATGCAGTAACCTGCATGGTTAAGAAGACTGACATGATTACTGACATGATTGCGGAAACCTATGCAAAAGGCAATTGAATCATATGCTTTCGTGTAGGAGAGTTTGAGTTAATAATTGTGGTAAAGGCACTTGGATGTAAGTGCAAGGATGGCTTTAGTGTCGTGGACCATGATGGTCCTTAAGTCCATTCCCCTATATATTGGATTGAGTGGGAATGTTGTAAATAGTGGCAGTCCAAATATTCACAATGTTTCAGGATAAGTATTTCAATGTTTGTCTGGGAAAACATATTTCAATGTTTGGGGAAGAAAGGTTTGTGGGTAGTGCAAGACAAGTTTGCAACCATTCACGGCTATGCAAAGTAATTTTGCAGGTATCCAATGAAAGTTGGATGTCTGCAATATGTGCTTGTGGCTTCTGCAATGTGAACTTAGTTAATGTCACAAGCGGAGGGTTTGTAGATGGCACAAACATAAATTTATGGGTACTGCAAAGGTGTTTAGTGGATTATTGCAGAACAGTAAAGGGGCGAGCTTGCGGGTTCATAAGTTGTGATCCACTCAGGGATGTGGACTTGGGAGCTTGTGGATGCATTACAAAAGTTTGCAGATCTGGATGTACGAGCAATTGAACCTATACAAATTGTGAAAGGTTAACCACACGAAGGATAAATGAGACTTGGTAAAATTCTGGTTTATAGAAAATTTGAGATATTGCGGAAGGTATATCCTTCCTGGAAATACTTTGTTCTCTATCTTTATGTTGTCTCATACGATTGCAGTTATGCTTCCACTGCATACTCACGCAATGTATGATCTTTGAGATGAAGAAAGACAAGTTATACTTCAAGTTGTTTCTTCATGCTATAAACTGTCCATCGTATAAATAAGTAAGCTACATCAAAATAATTTGGTGATTCTTACAGATCACGAGGTGGAGTTGAGTTGAAAGAAGGGAAGCTTGAAGAATGGCTCACTCGTCATAAACTCTCCAATCTTAAAGACAAATTGAACTAAGTTCCTTCTTCAAAAGTATGCCACGAGGCAGTTCAACAATGGGAATAACTTTGCTCAATTTAGGGCCATGGAAGAAAATTTATAACAAATAACTTAATAGTTATCCTTACCTTTGAAAAGAGATAATTTCAAGATATAGTTGGTTAAATTTGATGGAGGGAAGCTGCACAATGACAGATAAATCTAGATAACATGAAATAGAAAGACAAAATTAAAATTGAATTAACAATTCTTCTTTCATAGCCCGACTTTGCATAGAAATATGTCAAGCTTTATCTTAAGGGATGCTAAATTTTCCTAAAATGAAATTAATTTGACCAAAATGAGATTATATTATGAAAAATTATTTAGATTATTGCAAATCACAAAAAAGCTCAAATCTTTCAAACACTTCATTGAAGTCTCATAATATAATTGTAAATATAACTCAATACAATTTAAAATTAAAATTTAAAAAAATTATTAAAAGCACTCCAAAATATATAAAATAATCAAGCAATCAGTTCTCGCAAGCCTGGGCCCTCTATTTCTATGACAAACAAAGTCTAAGTAAGTGTGAAGCTCATGACTTGTAATCTCCAAGTAAGTGTGAAGCTCATGACTTGTAATCTCCAACGTAGACAAAGAACTTAAGGATGACAACATATATGAGCTAAGAAGTGTGGCAAAGAATATGAAAGAACCTAAGAAATAATATAATAGTAGACATTCTCTAGCATTTTGTCCACAAGGATTGAGATAAAGGGACCAAAACACTTCATCTACAAAGCCAAAGAGAGAGCCACCCAAGAACCCAATGGACAAATTACCAATATGTGCCAAGCCATATGATTGGGAAATATCGGCTCAAGAGACATGGAAAGAAAGGATAAGAATCTAGATACATTTATCCCATAAAATTTAGTTCTTACGTCGGTTTTGCCCCTTGGGTTAGGTGCTTTACTTTTCTTTCACTTGAGTATGAAATAGATAATAGCTAGTTCCAGGAAATAGTTAATGTGCATACAAAGGTTATTGACAGGTTAACCAGCCAACAAAAACATAAAAAACGCTGAAATATGCAAGGTACAATAAAAATAATAAAAATGCAATACTGCTACCTCTTCCAATAGATGCAGAAAATAGGGTAGATGCAGAAAATAGGTATTATGAGAAGATGCCCCAATTCAGCAAAACTGCTAAACACTATAGCGGATGCACATACATATCCGGCCTTGTAATAATTGCCAATGGATTCTCCTCTACTAAATATCAAAGGAAAATTTAACAAATTTCAAGGATTCCTAAAACTGACAATTCGAGTCTGTCTTTCCTTAATTGCAATTTTAGATAATAAGGACACGTTGCACCGGCAAGATTGAGGCTGATTATGCTGCTGCTTCTTTTATAGAAAACTTCGTCCCCTGTTCTTCTCCACCAACCAATTCTTTAAGGAAACATTATTGCTTTGGTACCAACCGGGAAGGAATTTCAAGTTAAATAATAAAATGGTTCAGTACCAAATCACATCTTTCAATTTCTAAGAGGTATATCATATACTTAATGATTCGACTGAGTTTGAACCTCTTATCTATGAAAAATTACTATGGTGGTTTAAAAGATCCCGAGCCTTATTAGATCGTACTTAATTCATATCTATTAAGCAAACATAGGCATAAATAACAAACAAAACGTAAGTTTTCTTGTGTATAGTTTTCATATAACTCTGATTGACAATAACTCGTTTTCATACAACTACACCTACAACATCAGTTTGGGCTTTATGATTCATCAGTTTTGGCTTTTGGCATTGTGACTTAAATCAATGCACAAAACAAATTCAGCAGGGACATTGCACTGACACTTATTTAAATATATAAATAAATAGCTAGGTACGGTTCTAACACCTATTTTTTCCGCTAAATATCAATGTATTTAGCACCAGCTGCTACTTTATGCAGATAAGCCTTTACCCTTGACAACTTAGTGCATTAATCTTGCAGTGCCAAAATTTCTCAAATAGAATGTAGGGCTTGCATTGATTCTATCTTAGTAATCATTCTTAAAATAATATAATTACAGTTAAGTTAATTTTTACAAGTTACATTAAACATAATCATTACATGTCCATTCAAAGAGTGTGACCATATGATGGTGGGATCACTGTTCTCTATATAAACAGCTAGTTTTGTGTTATTCTCTAATTATGGTTTGACTTGTTTGGTCAGGAAAATAATAGAACTAGGAGAATGGACTTCGTACGATTAATCGCACTATATCTTTATAAGAGGTTTCCCTGTAGCACGTCCTTTCATGACATGTTGGCGAAGTCCTGGGATACGAATATTTCCAAGATAATCATCCCACTGGATGTTCTTAACATCAAATGTGAAATTCTTTTGTTCCTCTTCAGAAAGATCTTGGAACAACAACTCCAAGTTCGAGACATCAAATCTGTGATATTGTAAAAAATACACGATTACAAATCAGATTTACATCTTAGTTTAAATAGCTTACAAAAACAATTCAACAAAATATATTTTGGGCCGTGAAATCTCAGCTTATGTTGCAGTAAACTAACTTTGATTTGTAAAATGAGTATGGCTTGTAGATCTTGGCCATATACTTTATTTGCTCTGTCGGTAACGTAGTTATCTGCACGTAAACCATGAGTTGACAATACATCAAATTGTTATGGAAGGATTTACATTGTGGTTAAGGTTTGCAATCTAAATATTAAATAAATATAGAAATGCAGCTTCAACTTACACCGGGCGATTTTAAAGCCATGTCCAAAGCACCATAGAAGTCCTCCTAAGCACTTAAGCAAGTTATTTCCTTGACCAATTTTATTGGCTCTCCTTTCTTATCAATGTATGGATTATATTTGAAATGTTGAAAAAT
>ML849635.1:9100-32648 GCA_009831015.1 Picea engelmannii
TTATTGCAGATTCCGGACCCCCCCCCTCCGTTAAAGGCAGAACGGGCGGGGGGGTCCGGAATGCTATATGAACCGTTGATATGGCGCCGATGATCTGGGCCTTTGGAAGGTGAATGAGACATAGGTAGGGGCGGGCAAATGCCATATGTAGGAAAACTTAGGATAAGGACATTCACATGGGTTTTCCTTCGGTTTTTTTTTTTTATATATATACACCACCAAGGGGCCATCAATTCAAGTATACATAGGCATTGGAGTCACAGGGTAACATTTTCATCGATCTGGCTTTATTTTGGCAAGGCAGGCAAAGCAATTAATCTACATCCTATCCTACTGTCACGAGGCAATTAACCCAGATTAAACAGTTGGGTTAAGATTTTATTCTTTCTAGGGGCTATCTAATCAGGATTAGATGATCTGATCAGATGTATTCACTAATTCTAACCTAGGGGCTATCTGATCAGGATTAGATGGTCTGATCAGATGCATTCACTAACCTATCAACATCGAAAATTTAAAAGGACTTGGTCATGCTTGAAAGGTATGACCAAGTTGCTATTATTGCATGGGGCCCTTTTTTAAATTCTTTTTAGCCCTCTTTTCTTTTCTTTTTTCTTTCTTTTTTCTTTTTTCTTTTTTCTTTTCATTTCTTTTTTCTTTTCACAAATTATTTGAAGAATGCAATATCATCTGTCAACCAAATCACCAGATACAGATAATATCTAAGTCATCGACTGATTCCCATAAATTATGGGTTGATAACAGTATAAATAAGAGGCAAAGGTCTCTTGTGAAAGGGTATCTCTTGATTGTTACACATTATTTTGGTCACCCTGGTGATGTTTCTACAAGAATGTGTTCAGGCTCCCAAAAGGATCTTTCTCATGAGAAAAGTGATTGGTTTCCTCCACAAAAATTGTTTTTAGAAGGACGTCGCAGGCTAGACATAAGACACAGTGTGGAAATGCCTGATTTCCACATGTTGTCCTAAACTTGTCTTGCGGATTTTTCGCAGGCTACTCTATAGACAAGGTGCAACAACGTTTGAAGACTAAGGAAACGACGAAGTTCATGAAGGTTATAGAAAGGAATATTCTAGAATATGAGGTGGAATCCGTATGGTTGGGATCCTATTAGCTTGTCTGATTTTGTGGGATCATCCTAATCTCTTTAACCATCTCTCCTTCTCCTATATAATGATGGGTTTCTCATGGCAAAGGTTAAGAAAGAGAAAGCAATATCAAGTAAGGAATTTATGAAGGAATAGGCTGAGAATTGTGTGAAGAATTCTTTCTCTATTGATGCTTGAGGTTTTCATCTATCCATCAAGTTATTGTGGATCTTCTTCGTGCAAGTTTGGAGCAAGTGTGTGTGTTGGAGCAAAGGGCCACCGAAAGGGAACCTTGCAACATCAAGGTTGTTTGGTTGTATCTTCCACTTTTACTTAATATAATATAGTGTCATGTTTCTTTCCCATAAAATGATTCTCATTTTATTACATGACTCCTTGATCACATGTGTAAGTTTTCATTGAATATATTATTGTTTCTTTCACTTTGGTTGATTTGTGTTTCATTGTAGATCCAATATCACAAGTGAATCGAAGCAGAGCAAGGAGAACAAAAATATAAGGAAGTGATATTCAAAGGTATGTCATTCATCTCTTGCTGGATAGTAAACTCAATGATTAAAGATTAGGGAAAGTGTCATGTCTTGTCTTGTTCTGTTATAGATACAGGTGGATATATGGAGATCAGTTTATGTCTACATTCACCGATTTATCCAATAACAAAATTGGCAACTCCACTGGTGATTCTTGGAAGATTTTATTTACGAATGATTTGGTGAACCATTCAACCAATAAATGATTAGGAAGGTCGATTTTGATTGGTTGAGGCTTCAACTATTGATGGGAGATGATTATGCGTATGCCAGTTTGGAATTCAGAGGTGACCTAGATTTGGTTCTACCTAATGGTTCTCAATGGGGAAACTTAGGTAAGAAGCAAATTGTTTGTTTTTATAATGTTTTTGTAAATTTTTGAAATATGAAATGTTTTTTTTATGTTTTTAATGAAATATGAATTTTTTTTTTATGTTTTTATGAAATGTAGGACCACCACGTGCCAAGCCATGAGGTCACACCATCTTTTCATCCTTTGGTCCCGTGGAGCCGACAGGCCCCACTCTACCTGTAAGTGCAAGTGTGGAACCCTCTCAAGGAAGAAGGACACTAAAATGGATCTCTACCTGAATTTTTTCAAGTCACCTTTATTTCACTTTGTCAGATGTTTCTTCATACTGTGAAGAACCCCGTCACACCAGTTAAATACCCAGGGCTCCATGCACTCCACTTCATATTGGAAGTAACCTTGGAGGGCCATGTGAGGAGATACATTCCCTACCATACGTGAGATAGTGAACATGATAGTCTGTAGGGGTAAATCTCGGACACCCCTAATGGAAAATTTTCCCTTTTGTCTCTGAGCCTCAAAATCACAACACCGACAAACATACTCACTCATCGATAAACCGACACCTCTATCACCTGTCAATGTCACATGGGCTCCATAGTGTGATAATCCCATCAAAAAATAGATATCCTCGATATCTAGAGAGAGTGTGTGGGCTCCCACATGAAAAACCTATTGATCCACATCCCACATGCGGACTAAGTACTCAAGCAACCTTAGTTGGGCCCTCATACCCTGGATCTTGAAGACCTTCAGGAGCCCGCATTGTCGGAGGGCATTAACTGTTCCTGGGTCATTCTCGTTGATGTAGTAATCCTCCTCATGTTCCCTCTCCCTCCTCTCCAACATTTTGACAGTCAAAAACCTACATCGGAACAATAGGGAGAAGTCAACATATTTATTTCACTTCTTTGGAACTTTTTATTGGTTGAACGCACATAAAGAAATTTTGAGGTTCACCCGTCGCAAGTGAAGTTTTATACGCAGTGAGAAACCTCTGTAGGTGAACCAAAGGCCGCCTGTGGAATCCACAGGGCCCAATATACACCACCTGTGGTGGCCCCGATGCACACCTACTAACCTAAATTACAACTCAAAAACTATTTTTTTAACCAGTGAAAAAAAAAATTAATCCATGGAAAAAAAAGAGGACAGGAAGATTACCTCTTTAGCAGAATCCATTCGTTAAATGGTTTCTCATGACTCCCGCAATCGACAGAGGAAGTTTGAGGTGAAAAAGGGTTTTTTGGACAAGTTTTGGGTAAAATGACAATGGAATGGTAAAAAAGAGTTTTCACCTATACTTATTCACTTTTTACTTTTTCATTGATATTTTATATTATTTTATTCATTTTATCTAAAAACATAATGTTCTTATGGTATTGTGAGTGTTGTAATTTTTCCGCAGATGAATGATCTTGGACCCTGAACGATGAAATACATATACTTTTCTTAATTTGTTTTTTACGTTTGTCACATGTATAAATACTTTTTAGGTTTTTCAGAAAAAACCTCGATCTCAGTCTTTGTTCATTCCCGTGCTTGTAAATAAATGAGAATGTAACTGAGTATACTTTTTTCGAGTTTTCCTACTTGTCGTGGTAACATGAAAAACAAAACTTATGGAGTATCCTTTAAGCTCTTTTCACACTCCGTAAAGAATGAAAAGATTGCCAAGCGACCTTGTTCTTTTCACGCTCGTAAAGGTATTTGAAGAAAACGTTCGATGGGAAGTAGGTTATCACTTTTTCGGTGCCATGGAACTAATTTACGAAAAAGGAACTGAGAGAGTCCTCTTTAAGTGTTATTTAGACTCTCTAAACATGAAAAACCCTCGAGTTTTCTCTCTTTGGACTCGTTAAACAAACATCGAAAGAAATATATGGAACCAAACCGCTCTTTCTTAGGGTTCATTAAACATAATCCAAGGGACTAGTCCGAAGGATGATCTTACATAAAAAAGCATATGTTATCCTCCTCAAGCTTGCATAAAAACAAAGAGGTACTCGCTAGAAATGGTGGGGGGAATTTTGGGAAAGAAATGTGTCTCTATATTTGTGTTAGTGGCAGTAATAGTTGCTCTTGAACATGACACCCCCCTTCGCCATTAGATCTGGGTTGGGAAATCCATTTGTCTCTCGTTTGGCCTTCCGCTAGTTCGTATATTATGTCATCCTTGTTCTATAGTGGGAAAACCCCCCTACAGACTACATTAGGGTTCTAAAGTGAAGACATAGCTAACTATCTAAAGTCTCCTACTTTTAACCACTCTCCCGACAATAACCCACATTCATATATAAAGTACAAAGTATAGGGATTTGGTAGTCTTACCTTGAACTCTGCGTCTGGTGTCTATACCAATGCATTTGGTCGTTCCTCGACTGCAAATATACTCCCAAGGCTGACCTACATTCACCACAAGACAAACAAGAAACTGTGAACAAGCAATTTGTATATGGATTAATGGGTTAGATGTCATAACAAAATGTAAATCAATCATACAAATTAAATACATCATATGGCGGGACGACAAAACTACTTCTTTATATTAATCTTATAATGTCACTTACAAAAAGAAATCGATGACTACTCCTTGAACCTAGTCCTAGGGTCCTCTTCACCAAGCTCCAACTGCTTCCACATATCCTTCTTCTCTCACACTTCTCTCTAGAGAATAGGCATAGGTTTATGGAAGAGGAAAAAGGGCAAGAATGGGGAATTCTAGCTCGAACTCACAACGTGGCTGCAAATTATTGGGGCAAGGGGGGATTAGGAAATGGGCAGAGTTTCAATGCTTTCATTATTCTCCTTAGAATGGGACCCAAAAACCTTATTTTATATGCCAAAAATATAGTTATTCGGTTGGGTGATGGGCTATGAGCGGTCAATTGGTTAGAAAACTAACCAAAAGCCTGTATTCCCTTGCAACTTTTTATTTTTTGCAACTTTTATGGGTATATGCAGGTTTTAATGGTGCAACTAGCATATGTACATAGGCAATAATGGTCAACATAGCATAAATATGCAGGCAGTAGTGGTGCAGGGTGCGTACATTTTCACAAATTTGGTTTTTAAGAAGAGTTATTCAGTAATTGCTTGACAAAAATAGTAAGTAAGATGGCCTACTGCTAGGTATGCATGTTTGGTGAAAATTAGGGTTATAACAGATTCCTCCTAATGTGTGAGGTCAGAAGAGCATCTGATGGCTGAAATACATTACAAATATTTACCAACGTACGAAGTGAGTGAGCCCAAGACCAGAGTTCGAGAGGTTCCATCTGCAAAATAATAATTGTCTCACCGAGGTGGGAATACCCATGCTCAGGATCGATTAAATCATGGATTCCAATCAAATACACTACAGATACATGTCATATAACTATATAAAGTGTAGCCATGAACAACACACAACGGATCTACATCTCAAAATCAAAATATATACATGAATAATATCCATCTTCAAGAAGAAAACGACGCCTGATGGCTGGAGATGATGTCTTCAGAGCTCAAGAAACAAATTCAATATATTCTAAACTTGGGTAGGAGTGTAATATGAGTGTACATCTTCACTACCTAGAGGTATTCGATAGCTCGTCGGGGAATATACAAGAGGATCTCGATGATCAGGGAGACAACTTCATTGATTTTGACCAAAGACTTTGATTGAACTTTCAGGATGGCTGGGAATGAGGACAAGAGAGAAAATGCAGAAGGGACGACTCAAGTTGAGTAAAAATTCCCTTGGAAAATAGCATGATGAAAGATGAGATAGGCAACATGGCATTGACATAAGTTCATGATGTAGGAGGCAACACAAACTCTCCATATGTTTGGAAGAATAACCAAATGGAGGAGGACATGGCTCTATGTTACGAGAACAACTCCCTAAGGTCATATTAAATCCCAGATCTTGACAAACAAATGGAAGGATGTGATTTTTCCATGGGTGACTCATTGTGATGCCATACAAAGAAAATACTTTTCCCATCCTCTTTTTGGGTATATTTCATTTTTTTGTCTTTTTTAATATTTTGAAAGCTTGAAAAAGAATTGAAGAATGCTACATTACAAAGGAGGAATGAGTGTCACAAACATAATAGTTCCAAGTGTAAGGAACAAAAAGATGCTCGGAGCAAGGAAACATGTACAGGAAAAGGACACTCTGGAAAATTCCTCGATGGGTCAAGGTGTCAAGTTGCAGAGGCAAAATGATACAAGGCTTGCGTATAAGGCATGCTTCAAAGGTTCAATTTAGAGCCACATGGATTTAGCTTTATGAAAAAGACATAGGAATGAAAATGTGATTAATAGGACACAATGATAACATCCTTCAATGTAATTTTAAATGAGACCAGAGAAGGTAAGATCAATGGTTTTTCATTTTTAACGAGTCTAAAAAAGCACAAAAGAAGACTCCACTGGGGTACGGTTTTCGAATATACTCTAGTCTGTTCGAAAAAGGGATAAATTATCACCTAAAAGACGTCTATTCAAAACCATTTTAACAAGTGTGATAAAGACAAGATCACTCAGCAATATTTTCAATTTTAAGGAGTCTGAAAATAGCTTAACTATGGACTCGCTTCCTTTCTCTAGATTTAGTCTCCTTAGCCCGAAAAAGGTGAAATTTACTGAGGAGAACTCTCTCGACGAGATGAATATTCTGACATGTACCTTTTTCCTCCTTAATATGCAAGCCGAAAAAAGGGGTAAAAACATGCTAGTAGATGTTTTTCTAAACCAATTAATGAGTGTGAAAGAACAGGGTCACTCGACGATCTTTTCAATTTTAAGGAGTCTGTAAAAATCTTAACTATGGACTCCGTAATGGATGTTTTTCTGGACCACTTTAACGAGTGTGAAGAAACAAGCTCACTCGACATTATTTTCACTTTTAGGGAGTCTGAAAAGAGATTAACTATGGACTCCGTGGGGGTCTCTTTTTCGTAAATTTAGTCCCTCATGCCCGAAAAAGGGTTAAACGTATACCTGAGAATACTCTTCTAGTGAACCGAAGTTCCTACATTATACCATTTTTTGTACAATTGACCATCCAGACCGAAAAATGGGTAAACTACCACTGGACATACATTCCTTCAAATTTTAGTTTGGCGAGCGTGAAGGGAAAAAAGATCACTCGACAATCTTTTCATGTTTAGAGGGTCTGAAAAGGGATTCAAAGAAGACCCGTTTGTTTTTTGTTTTTTGGAGTCCTGAGGGTTAGGCCAAGAGTGAAAATATATCACACATGTGAAGGCTCAAACTTGTAATAAAGACAAGACTAAGAGGACTACCGAGCCTAAATTCATTAGCGATGACATGGACACAAAAATGCAACCAGGATCTACCTAGGGCATCCATGTGAGGGTAGGCTCTACCACTAAATTACAACACTTCTAGAGAAGCAATGACGGTTTTGTGTCACAATTCAGTGGGGTTGATCCTATGGTAAAGAGAAAAAGACAATGAGGTGCAACAAGTGGAGGTGGAATCCTAACTTAAATGCATAAAGTTGGAAAAAATGACTTTTCACCAAAGGACCATAAAAGTGCCCTAACTCCCAAAAATTTCTCCGAACCAAAAGTAAAGTGTATCGTAACATCCAATGAGAAACTTAAGAAACACGTTACATAATTTTCAAGCCAAAAAAAATGACAACGGGGGTAAAAAAATGACAAAAAGATCATTATCACCATTAAAAATTGAGAATTGACCAAAAATCTAAAAACACCCCTTTTTGAAAGAAGTTGATTCTAGGAGCTTCAATGGACGAAACAAACTTCCCCTTGGACCAAGTAAGTACAATCTATTCCCTCTTGCATTCCCAATTTTCCCTTTGTCATTTCTTTTTGTTTTTTGGAGGGGCACACACCTTTAAAAAGGTCGGCTCTACATGTACGCGGGCTATCCAAGAACAACTCGTGTATGCACGCAGGTAGTGAAAATTCAGCCCGCGTACATACGTGATTGTCCAAAATACAACTCACGTACATCCTCCAAAATATGAAAATTTTGAAAATGCATCATTTGACTCTCCTTTGAACTTGTCATTTTGTAGGATGTATGTCCATTGTAGAGAGAGAGAGCATGAGGACTTTGATTCAATGGTTGAGGAAGACCCTGCTATTGTCGCCACTTTAAAACAATGCAGGTTGTGGAAATTCTTTCAGTGTCCACTCATGCGGGCACAACCCAGGTTGTTGAATGCCTTGGTGGATTACTGGAACCTAGATGCAGAGGCTTTCATGCTCGAGGGACAGTCGTTGACTCCAACGACTAAAGATATTTACTTTCTGACTGGCCTCTCGAGGAGAGAGGAACCAGTCAACCTTCGTGCTTTTCCTTCTAGGCCTCACAACATTTCCAAGTTGATCGAACTACACTTTGAGGTCGGAATAGATAAAGTGGGTTCCCAGGTGTTGATCCACAAAATCACCAACCTATCACTAAAAGTGATATTTTTACTTATTGGGCGGATCACTGGATCTAAGGCTTTACATTAGGCCTCCCAGGTGCATATGCATTGCGTAGTGCAGTGCTTAAATGCATGAGTGTTCGATTGGATTAAAACCATGATAGAGTGCATGAAGAGACATCTCATAGAGTGTCATGGGAGGAACAACAAGAACTTTGGGTTCATGACTGTTCTTTTCTCTTTCTTCTTCGAGAGGGTACCCGGTCTTACTCCTTGAGAGACTATATGGGGGCACGTGGCCTCCCTCCCAACAGTGTGCAGGTGGGTAGATTTGTTGCCATGACAGGGGGGAGGGAGGACCATCGAGGCCTTCTATGATACATTTTTTGACTAGTGGTCTCGACATATTCCATCTATAGAGGACTAACCCTATGTCGAGATCAACTTCTCCAAATATCCTGACATGCCCGTACCTCCCGGAGCGGAGCGAGGAGAGTTAGGTACATTTTTCTTTAAAAGTTTTTCAATTTTTTATTTCTTTAATATATATAAATTTTTATGTGTACCAGAGCACCTGAAAACTATGTATCTGTTACATCCAGATGTGGGACCAATGCATCTAGCTGATTTTGCATGGAGCAGGCATCGTCCACGACCAAAGGCAGCAGCAGTAGCTGCCGGACCAACAGCAGCAGCGGGTGTACCTCCAACCAGAGAGACTGAGAGATTTTTGAGATGACTGGAGCAGAACCTATCCACACTCACTCATACTGTGCCTATGGCCGAGATCGAGGATCTACCGCCATCTATGCAACCTCATGTTTTTGGGGTTCCATGGACTTGGTTCCAGCTATTTCGGTGTTTGGAAAATGTTGTAGTCCACTATGGCAGGGCCAACCGGCCTCGTTCTTAGCTTAGGGTGGACCTTTTTTAATTTTGGGGGCACTCTTTGTATATTTTTTAGGGCATAAGCCCCATGTTATATACCAAACTCATTATTTTTTGAGGCGATTGCGCCAACCTATGTACTCTGATACTTTCGATATATATATACATATTTTTATGTATTATGGGTTACATTTATTTACAAATGTATTTGCATGTGTATGTGTGTGTTTTTCCTTACATGTGTGCAATATGCCAATCTAATACTTGATTAGCTAGAGTATCTGTCATTTGATTCAATCTCCTAGGAACATGGATATATGTAATGTAATCAAAACAATGTTCTAAGAGACTTACACTAAGGAATCGTTGATCTAGAGTAGGATTGTAAATGCGGTAAACCCCATTTAACTAGGACACAACCAATTGTGCATCTAGGTAGACCCAGAGTTAAGAGATACCATGTGAGAAGGTGTCACGAAGCAACTTCATTACTGCACTGTATTCGATGACATTATTTGTGGCATCCCCTAAACAGATACCTCCAAAAGATAACAATTGGCCTTGAGGTGTGAAAATCACCCAAGATGTAGAAGAAAGCCTCTGAGTGTGTCAGCTAGCACCATCTGCAAATCCAACGAACACATTCGATTCACTTGACATATGCCACAGTGAAAATATGACATCAAAACGACACATCCATAAAACTAAAAAGACAAAAACTAAAAAATGTATAAGAACTATACATATGTACAAGAAGTCACCCAAGGTGACCCACCTACGAGTAATACTTCTTGATATAGAGACCATTTCTCATCTCCGCTAAAGTGTTCCCTTCAAAATAAACTAGACGATAAGCGCCCTTCTTTAAAAAATTCTTCACAATGAATGGTCTGAACCACATGGGCTTGAACTTTCCTGCCCCCAGGGGATCCTTATCTTGGTCATATAATAGGACAAGGTCACCTTCAAACAAAATTTGAGGATGAACGAACCGATCATACTGACACTTGACTCTTTGCTTGTGATCCTTGTTAGCCAAGGATACATCATGTCATTGCTCATCGAGTTGCTCTAGATATAATAAGTGTTCCTCAAGTGGTGAAGTGTCTGGAAATAACTGTACTGCCAACTTAAGAGATGGGATCTGGCATTCTATAGGTAAGACTGCTTCCAACCCATAAACAAGTTGAAAAGGTGAGAACCAGTGGCAGTCTTTAAATCCGTTCGGTAGGCCCACAATGTCGAGTATAACATCAAATGCCAATTTGACTTGGTAGAATTGATCGTTCATTTTAGAATGGTCTTAAGCAACTTATTCACAACTTCCACATGACCATTGAATTATGGGTAATAAAGTGATGAGTTTTCTTGCCTCAACCCAATATTTGATGTTAATTCATACATCATTTTGTTCTGAAAGTGACTGCCATGGTCAGTGACAATATCCTTCAGGATGCCAAACCTTTCTATTATCTGATTAAACAAGAAGAGAGTTGTTGTTTCTCCATCATCCTTGAACATCAACATAGCTTTGACCCACTTGGTAAAGTCGTCTACTGTTATGATAATATAACAATGTCCCCTAGCTGAGGAGGTGTGGCATGTAGTATAATCAATCCCCCACTTGCTGAAGGGGCCAATTGTGATGAAGGGAAACATGGGTGGCACTTCTTGACTTATTCAACGCAATATTTGATTAACGTTGGCCAATAGTAATCGACTTGTATAATAATTTGGGTTGTTTCCAACCCAGACAAATGACCACCACATTCTCCAGTGTGGCAGTCCTTAAGTACAAGTTATTCTTCTTCATGGGTAAGACATCGTCAAAGGACTCAATCTATACCTCGATGATACAAAGTGTCTTCGAGAATAAGATAGTTTTTTTATTGATGGAATATACATAGACACTCGTCATGAGAACCAGAAGTAGGGCACTTCAAAGTATGGATATAGACTAGTATATCACCATGCCATGGATACAAAGATGCGATAAAAAAAATATCTCCTTTAATAGGAGAATCTTCTAGTATAACATCACCTGAATCAACCAGAAGTTCTGAGATGAGTTATGCAAAGACCAACGAATTTTTGGATTTCGCCGAAACAAAATCCAAGTCAAATTACTGGAGGATAACTATCCATCTGCTGATATTTCCGTCGATTACACATTGTGTCAACTCATAATGGAATGGATTCACAATGACAATGGCGGTGGTCTTGCGAAACATGATATAATGACGGAACCGTTGGATAGTATGAACTACTACCAATGCAAGTTTCTGAACATGGGAGTAGTTGATTTTTGGTCCAAACAGGCCTCATCTCAGGTAATAAATCACGTTCTCTTCAATAAAATCATCTTCTTGAACCAAGACCATGCTGATGGTTGACTCTGCAGTAGCCAAATACAATAAGAAATATTTATTATAATTGGGTGGCCAAAGCCGGGGGGTAGACGTGAGGGCAAGTTTCAACACTTCGAAAGAGCGTTGAGCGACTTTGCCCCAATGGAAAGGAACATCCTTCTTTAGTAAACACATGAACCATTTTGTGATCTCAGCATAGTTTGCGATGAAATGTCGTAAAAATTTCTCTTTTCCCTGTAAACTCTGAAGCTGACAGACTGTGCACGGGGGTGAAAACTGAACTATCGCATCAACCTTTAAAGGATCGACCATGATCCCTATTTTCAAAACTATGAAACCTAACAAACGACCCCACATCATGCAAAAACTGCATTTTTTTAGATTCAAGTGAATCCGATAATAGAGACATAGCTCAAAGATAAGCCGAAGGTGTGTGGGATGATCAACTCTCTTGCGAGATCGTGACACTAAATCATCCATGTGAGCCTCGACTAGGTGTTTGATATCGTGGAAAGTAAAGGAAATGGCCCGTTGAAAAGTGTCTCAAGAATTCTTCACGTGAAAAGGCATCTTGTGATAATAAAATGTACCCCACAGACAGATAAAAGTTATTTTATGTTGGTCCTCGGGTTTGATCTGTATCTGGTTCTATCCTGAGAAACCATCCATGAAATAAAATACCTCGCACCCTGCGCATTCATCAACAATCTGGTCAATAAATGGAGTGGGGAAATTATCGTTTGGATTGGCCTTGTTCAAATCATGGAAGTGTTTACATACGTGAATTTTACCCTTCTTTTTGTTGACTGGAATGACATTCGACACCCATGGAGTCAATCTGACGGGGTAGATGAAA
Source organism: Picea engelmannii (assembly GCA_009831015.1). NCBI lineage: Eukaryota > Viridiplantae > Streptophyta > Pinopsida > Pinales > Pinaceae > Picea > Picea engelmannii. The sequence continues at coordinate 21,601 of ML849635.1, forward strand.
CCAGCTTTGAGTAGTTTCTCTAGTTCATCCTTAATATTTGTTTCTTTCTAAGGATTAACCGGACGAAGCTTCTGTCGGATCGGCTTGGCATTAGGGTAAGTCATGATTTCATGTTCAATGATTCTTATATCAATGCCTGACATTTCCTCGTAAGACCAGGAAAAAGTGTCGCGGAGTTTTTTAAATAAATATGTATAGATTTGAATCTCCTTGGGGGAACAGTCTGATCCGATGAAGACATTCTCCATGACGCGAGGGGTTCTAGAGACATCAATAGGTATTGTTTTAGTGATGGTTTCCATATTATCCTTAGCATAAACTGCATGCGTAGCTAGAGGATTAATAGGAAAAGATCTATCTCTAGTCATAGTCAACACAAACTCTCCTGCCTCTATTCTTCCTAACTATGGGAGGAATTATGATCTATGATGGAGGTCATCCTAGGGTTTGTTAAGATTAGTCAATGCCTCTAAAATTTCCTCATCAAAGGGAAATACCAAGTCTAAGGAATCGATAGTGGCAAGGGAACCTTGAGCCCAGGCAGGCTCGAGAACTGGATCTGACTCCGGTGCAGTAGTCGGATAATGGCCAACTGAAGCTTGTTGGACTATAGAGTATAAAACTTCTGCCACAGACAAGGGCATGGACATGCCATGGGGCCCTGTCTCTTCCATCATTGCTGATGGGGAAGGAAGAATCCACGAATCATTAATGTAAGTCGTACAGAACAACGACACTGAATATTTCAGCCTCAGGCTAGTCGGGGATAGCCGATATCATTTTGACATCACCGAAAGGAGGTAGGTAATCAAAAGTACCCATGAGATGTGGCCACAAACCAACCTCCACATTGACAATGTTAGGTTTCAGGTTATCAATCATCGGGACCATGGATGCCCCCGATGAAGGGTGAGGTCTGGAGAAAGACAATTGATCAATGGTCACGATTCGACCCTCATGTGGAAACAACAAGACCCAAAAAAATATGGCGACCACCACATGCATGGAATATGTCCAACTCCTTCCTAAATGAAGGTTGTAGTCGAGAGACGCATTGACCACTTCAACTTTGACGCACATCGTATTCCCTCCTAACTGCACGGGGAAAGAAGGAATGATTCCATGTGGTCTGAAAGAATGACCATCGAAAGTTGTGGGAAGAGTAGGTGAAGGATATAGAATGGGTTGGCCAATGGCCTTCCAACATGCCAGTGACATCATGCATGTCGATGCACCCTCATCAACCATCGTATAGAAAATATTCCAGGTAAATGATTTCGTGGGGTGATCCACTACTATCTGAAATGCGACATGGTATGGGAGATGAGGTTTTAAGTCGGTTGTATCAAGCATGATATTTCCTAGATTACATGTCTCAGTAGATCCCAAGGCAGACAACGGAGCCTTTCTCTGCGAAGGGAAGCTTTGGAGGACCTCCAAAGAAGACATTGTGCACGACGTTTGTGACAAATCCTCCACCACAGAGTAGTTCTAGGAATCCCTTATGTTTGGATTATGTGAATATTTCTTGAATGACCCTTTTAGGATGTGTGTCATTGTTTCACTCATCGTTCTTTCGATCTGGAGAGGAAGAGATGAGTTTTCAGCTTCTTTTTCCTTTTTGACAGTACTTGGCATTCCGTAATCATGTGCCCTAGTAGCTATGTGGGCTTCACCTTTCAACATATAGACGTTTGAAGTCGAGTGATTGCTATATGACAAAGGGGGTCCCTGACTACCCCCATAAACATTCACGGAGGCTTGAGTTAAATTTTTCCCATGTAGAAATCAGTTCGTTAACATTGTAGGATCCTGCTGCGCCAATAACTTTTGGGCATCCACAAATCGAGGGCACAGAAGAGTTGGGTGGTATTCCATGCAGAGGTTGCAGGGATACTTTGACTTCTTTCTCTCTGTGTTTCCCCCACCAGCGTTATTGATGGGTTTCTTATCCCCCTTACCCTTCTTTCATTGCTTTTTCTTCCCTTCGGCCTGTTGGCTGGAATTTGGGTTTGTCGATTTCATGTCATGTACATTTGATGTCTAAGTAGGGGGAGCAGTGGAACTAGGAGTTGGGATGGCCACTGTCTACTGTATTAAAAATTGTTGCAATTGGTTTGACAGCAGATCAATGGGCTTTTCTTGTGCTAAACCAACAATGTCATCAGCATGTCGTCCAGACTTATGTCTAGTCTTATCAAGAATAGACCATGGCGCATAGGAAAAAACTTTGTAAAGCAAACCAGATTGAGAGTAAATAAGCTCTAGTTGTTGAGCTCTCATTATCGCTTCTTCCTTCGAAAAGACCCCCGACATTGCTACGTCTTTGGATAACTGGGGTACCAAATACTTAAGGAACCATTCCAACAGGAATTTTGGTGGAAATGGTACTTTAATCAAACTCTTTCGACGCCGCCATTCTCAGATGTGATCAAATATATGGTCAGCCTTTGTCTGCTCAAAGTTGGCTAGAAATTATATGACGACATCATATCTCACAGGGAATTGAAAATGGTTTAAGAAAACCATAGCCAATTCACCAAAAGTATATTATCTTGAGTGCGTTGAAACAGTACCAGCTGAACGGAGTCATCCCTCAAATAATGGGATGAGCACTATAGATGAAAAGTGGTCACATGATCATCTGGATATTTTTTAGGTTTGCCTTTGAACTTTGGAATGTCTGAGGGTAACTTGGTCGGCATGGCAGGCCAACGTGGATCGTGACAGATTGGGTCATTCAATAATATTGACAAGTTTGGCAAATGCAAAGTTTCCAGAAATGGTAGCTTAGGTTGTTGAGTATGTATAGGAGGATAAGAGCCTGGGTTTTGGCTGGCACCAAGTTGCGAGGAAAAGTTAAGCTGCTAGCCTGGGTTCTGGTAAAAACCATGGCCTAGGCCAACATTCTGATGTTTCTCTTATTGATACGTCATTAGATGACTCTCATAGTAGGACGTTGAGGGTTGAGAAGGGATTTCTCCTGACGAAGTGTTCCAAATATTCTGGAAAGGGTTTCCCCTACCGATCTAACAACCATAGTTCCTGAGACTTGCTTGGGGTTCCATTTACCATGGAAGGGTTTGCCCCCTGTCACCATCCCTGATGAGGGAACTGATCCCTACCATGGATTCCAAGGTCCTTGAGAAGTGTGTGAACCCTTTTCTAGATTTTTTGATCTAAAACTAGGGTTTCCCCTCGCCGAGATGGCAGCTGACGAGAATACGTTGCTACCAAACGCGTCGAACGAAGAGAATGACAAAGAACCCACCGGTGTGGTACTAGAAGAAGGTCCTTGACTACCTCCTCCGGACATGTTGTAGTTCATGGTCGGCTAGACAGGTTGTTGAGAAGCAGCACCAAGTGAAGGAGACAATGGAGGTATATGACCCCCTTCGTAAGGGAAAACATTATAAGGGGTTGAGTTGCCCCCCATGGACCCTTCAAGAGGAGCATTCGAGATCCCTGCCCCCATACCCAAACTCTGTAAAGTGGAGTAGGAGAGGACCAAGTTCGTGTCAATGTTGGGCATCCCGTATGAAAATAGAGGGTTTGTCGCACTCTGCGTAAATGGCGTAGTGATCACTGCTCTGGATGGAATCAGACCACTACCTGAGGTAGAGGTGGTTGAGATGATATTGGACCGAACCTTCGAAGGTGAGTTAGGAGGAGGAACGCCCCCAGTTGTGGCAGTTGTAGAGGGAGTATGAGGACTCCCTAAAAAAGTAGCAACATTTGCTTCCATTGCTGCTTGAAGGATTATCTGATTCTCGTGATGTGTTACCCTTGGAGGGAAAATCTATATCAGGAGTGGCATCGACAATTCAGTGATCGAAGAGTTATGTGAACTGAGAGCTTCCGCTCCAAGGTCAGAAATAGTTGTTCCCTCCAGAAACTAACGTTCTCCTCTCGGAGATGGCTCGAGTACAACTTCCTGTGGCCCAGTTGCCTCAAATGACCCTTCTTGGTCAAATCTTTGCCTTCGTGATGGCAGTAGTGGCTCCAAGTTAACCGGTGGTAGGACCAAAAGCCTTCGCGACCGTTAGAGCTCTTGATATTCGACTTTGTGAGAGGATCAACAACACACTAATGATTTCTATCGTTGAAGACTAAAACACACACTAGAAAAATTTCCTATGAGATGCAGCAATCAAACAACTATTACTAGTTGGAAGAGTAGTTACAACAACCAACAGTAGAGAAACTTACCGATGCAAGTGCAACTCGAACATGGAATCACCCTTCGGGTATACTCTACAAAGTGTGCCCCAATGTCTGCCCTAGGTACCGCGGTATACCCCCGTAGTCACATGTGTAAGTCCCTGAAATCAAAGGCAACTAGGTTGCCAAGTTAGGAACGACTACTAGGCGGGTACAATCGACAATCGGGTGGACCACAATGAGAAGGGTATCAAGCCCAGAACCTATGAAGGGTATCGAAATAAAGTGTTCTGAAACACGACTGAGGACCTTGAACAGATTCAAGACCCACAAAGCCCTATGGTAAATGCAATTAACATAATCCAAAGACAAGTCCTCTATATGTGTTCCTCTACTACGATTGGTCTAGATTTGGAGGGGTTATCTTCGCTACCTTTCTTCACTCGACGTTACTCGACTTTTTCACTCCCTTGCATAGACTCTTTGTTTTATAGCCTTGAAGAGTTTCATCTCCAATGTAAATCAAGGCTCTAGCCTAATCTAGTTAATGGACCCTACAAACACAAAGTCTAATTAATTTTAATTAAGTGTTAATTTTAAATGGTTTATCTGAAGTCAAAGGAATGAAAATGAAACTGATGGTGTTTGTTAAGAGACAAAAGAAAATAAAAAATGTTGGAAACAAAATTAATTCTTCTTCAATAAACAAAGATTTGAAAATTGAACACTCTTTAACTAACTTTTCTAACTAAATTTTATCTCTAAGATATTTTAAAAGAAAAACTCAAAACTGAATTTCCCTCTACTGTGAGCTACTTAAAGTCCTAAGTATTCAGTAAAGAACTTAAGAAAGCACTCTTCTTCCTAAAAAGACAACTAACTTAACTACTTAACCAAACAAGAAACTCAAATATATATATATATATATATATATATTATGCTCCAAAATGAGAAACTTGAAAATGAATTCTTTTATTTTCTTCTAAATCAAGTAAAAAGGGAAAAGTGAAGACAAGATGAGACCAAAAACCAACTTCTGGTCTACGGTGGCTCATAGAGAGTTACTGACAATACTAAACAAGTTAATCAGAAAAACTCAAAAAACTTGTCTCAAACCCTAATCAAGAAAACACAAGAAATATTGATAAAGAAAAAGCTAACTACTATCAAACCTAGGCCAAAGACTATACGAAACAGAGACCAAGGATAAATCAATAAAACCCTTGAGAAAAATGGCTTCATAGGGAAGAGGATGACTGCCTCTTCTTTAAAATGATTTTCCTGACACAGGCACACAACTGATACTTCAGTAGCCTGCGTATGTACGCGGGTTGTCCAAAGATAGGGTGCATATGTACGTGTGCATGCCCACTGCAGGTCATGTACACCTATGTGACTTCTCTTAAAAAGAAAAATTAACAGTCAAGCACAAGAAGGGAGTACTGGTATGGAAGACTAAAATCCCTTAAAGACACTGAAACTTACAGAAACTCAAAAAATAGTAAATAAGCCAATTAAAAATACCCAAAAACAGAAATCTCGTAAAAACCCTATAGGCTCCCCAGTATGGTCGCCAATTTTGCTATAGTGGTAAAACCCCGCTACGCACTACACTAGGGTTCTAAAGTGTAGGCCGAGATAACCGTCTAAAGTCTCCTACTTTTAACCACTATCCCGACAACACCCCACATTCATATATAAAGTACAAAGTATAGGGATCCGATAGTCTTACCTTGAACTCTGTGTCCGGTGTCGATCCCAATCCGTTTGGTCACTCCTCGAATTAAAATATCCTCCCACGGATGACCTGCATTCACCAAAAGACAAACAAGAAACTGTGAAAAACCATTCTATATATGGATTAATGGGTTAGATGTCATAACAAAATGTAAATCAATCATACATATTAAACACATCATATGGCAGGACGACAAAAGTACTTCTTTATGTTAATCTCAGAATGTCACTACAAAATGAGATCGACGACTGCTCCTTGAACCCGGTCCTGGGATCGTATTCACCAAGATCCAACTTATTCCATGTATGCTTCCTCTCTCACTCTTCTCTCTAGAGAATAGGCATAGGTTTATGGAGGAGGAAAAAGGGCAAGTATGGGGAATTTTGTCTCAAACTCACATTGTGGCTGCAAATTCTTGGGGCAAGGGGGGATTATGAAATGGGAAGAGTTTCACTTCTTTCATGCTTCTCCTCAGAATGGGACCCCAACACATTGTTTTATATGCCAAAAAAATAGTTATTCGGTTGGGTGATGGGCTATGGGCTTTCAATTGGTTAGGAAACTACCCAAAAGCCCGTATTCCCTTGAAACTTTTTTTTTTTTGCAACTTTTATGGGTATACGCGGGTTGTAATGGTACAAATAGAGTACGTATGTGGGTAGTAATGGTGAAGCTAGTGTACATATGTGGGAATGTGTAATGCAGGGTGCATACATCTTCAAAAAATTGGTTTTTAAGAAGAGCTATTCAGTATTGGCTTGACAAAAATAGTAAGTAAGATGGCCTACTTCTAGGTATGCATGTTTGGTGCAAATTAGGGTTATAACACATTGAGTCAATGTTTCCAAGACCATTTTTGTGTCATTCATATGTTAAAGAGAAGTCCAAACAATCCCTCTATCTAGTAGGCCATCTGCAATTATCAATTCCTACCATGTCGGCCTTCCCTGTGTCAGTTTCAAATCATTTTCATAATTTGATCTACCCTAAATATGTTACTTATTTCATGTCATTGATGGGGGATACATCAAGGCCCTCCTGTGACGAGTATTTTCCTATCGAATTCAACTCATCATCCGAGAACAAGACTTAGAAATAATTTAGTACCTTAGAGCTTGCATGCCTCAATGGCAGGTTTCTTCACTTTCGATAGTGGATTCACATCATTGGTCCCTAATCGAAAGATTCTATTGAGTGTTTGAATTAAGCCCATTTATTTACATTCGATGTATTTTACTGAGGTACCTTGGGATTCATTGACATCAATGGTGATTTCCCTCGCACTTGTTAATGGTTTTCATCAATGACCGATAATCAAGTGGTTTCTACCATGTTCGACTTCAGCACCTATAATCGCATGGCTAGATTCATACTTACGGACGATGGGATTGAAGACCCTATATCTCACCATTTTGGTCTAGGTTGCGATGGAGTATTTATGATCTGTATTGAAACATATATCCACTTTGTATGTCTCGTGGATATGTCCAATTTTGAGTTTTCTAGAACATAGATCCACACCGTGTTCCTGGTGGCTATGTAGAATCTTGATGACATGGTTCCACGATGTATGATTGGTGGCCATGACTTACCTTCATGATTTAAATCACTTGTAGTCTGAGCATGGGAATTCCTACCTTAGAAATGGTATAATACTCCACAGATTCTTGGTTGTTTGTAGGTTCCCGATTGGTGCACTCCTTGTTCCTAACACACACATGCATTTTACAAAGTATTTCAGTTGTCATGAGTTCCAGCCACATACTTTGGGGGAAATTCTATTACATATTATTTTGGTCACCCTGGTGATGTTTATACAATTATGTGTTCAGGATCCCAAACAGATCTTTCTCATGAGAAAAGTGATTGGTTTCCTCCTCTACAAAACTTGTTTTTAGAAGGACGTTGTAGGCTAGACATAAGACATAGTGCGGAAATGCCTGATTTCCATAGGCTGTCCTAAACTTGGATTGCGTATTTTCTGTAGGCTACTTTATAGACAGGGTACAACGACATTTGAAGACTAATGAAAGGATGAAGTTCACGAAGGTTCTAGAAGAGAATCTTCTATAATATGAGGTGGCATTCGTATGGTTGGGATCCTACTGGCTTCTTTGATTTGGTGGGACCATCCTAATCTCTTTAACCAGCTCTCCTTCTCCTATATAATGATGGGTTTGTCATGGAAAAGGTTAAGCAAGAGAAAGCAATATCAATTAAGGAATTTATGAAGGAATAGGCTAAGAATTTTGTGAAGGATTATATCTCTATTGATTCTTTAGGTATTCATTTGTCCATCAAGTTATTGTGGTTCTTCTTCATGCAATTTTGGAGCAAGTGTGTGTGTTGGAGCAAAGGGCCACTGAAAGGGAACCTTGCAACATCAAGGTTGTTTGGTTGTTAATATAATACAGTGGCATGTTTCTTTCCCATAAAATCATTCTCATTTTATTACATGACTCCTTCATCACATGCATAAGTTTTCATTGAATATACTATTGTTTTTTTCATATTGGTTGGTTTGTGTTTCATTGCAGATCCAATATCACAAGAGCACCGAAGCGGAGCAAGGACACACACACACACACACACACACACACACACATATATATATATAATTGATATTCAAAGGTATTCCATTCATCTCTTGTTGGATAGTAAACTCAGTGATTAAAGCTTAGGGAAAGAGTCATGTCCTGTCTTCTTTTGTTCTAGATCCAGGTGGATCTAGGGAGATCCGTTTATGTCCACATTCACCGATTTATCCAATAACATTGAGAATGTACTGAATATATATTCTGAGAGAGAAAGGATCTGGAGGATCTCATGGATGCATCAAAGTTTCGAAAAGTCTAAGATCATTACAAAAAAATTCTCGGAAGTTCAGAAACCCTAGATTATGAGGTATACACGGGCTACAGTGAGCTAGGGAACATACATACACAGGATGAATGAAGGTAGGGTCTGTATAGTGGATGAAGTTATGAATACTTGTGTGTGAAATGATGACTGGCTCTTGAAGAATGAAGGAGGTTCCAAATATGCACTCTATGGAGTTAGATCTTCCATAGAAAATCTGGTATGGTTACATTGTTGTCTTGATGGATACTCTTGCTTGTTGTGTGGTGAATGCTTAAGGAATTCTTGTTATGGTTGTTGTGATGTGGTTTGTGTTAGTTTTTGGAGTGAGAAGCACTCTTATCATTTAGTACTCATATGTTTTTTATAGTATACTAGTTTCTTATACATGAATGAGTAGCATTGATATTGTGTGGTTGAGAAGCATGAGTAAGTTGTTGGAGAGATTGGATGTGTTGAGTTTGGTTATGGGTCATATTCGATAGTGAGAGATAGAAGAGAATGTAATTTAAGTTGTAGAGGATCTAAGTGTGTGATGAAAATAAAAACCTAATTTCTCAGAAGTGATACGCAGGCTATAGTACAGATTGGCCGTGTACATACGCGAGTTGTACTACTGGTAGGACACATACATACGTGTGGTGCACTACTGACAGTCGCATACCTATGATAGATTGATATATTTTTAGGATTGTTGCCTCATCTCAGTTGGTGCTGAGGGTATAAGTTGATTCTTGCATTATATAGCTTGTGCTCTTGTAGAGTTGTACTCTATTCAGTTGTTGTTGGTAAACCCAAGCATTGTAGTCCGTAATAAAAAGAAAATTGTACATACATCTTGTGTTCTTTATGTTCCTTGTGGTGATGATTTGTTGATGATATATTGTTGATATATGTTTATGATATATTTTCACATTTAACTGATTATAAATGCCATCAATAAGTAATGAGAAAATGGTGATTGTTAACTAATGAGTTTTGTGTAAAAGGGAAGTTTTGGGAAAAAGAGACCTACACTATTCACCCCCCCCCTCTCAGTGTAGTTGGTGTGTCCAACAAAATAAACAAGGAATTACTCTCCAGATTCCTATAAAAATGGTTCTTTCCTATACACAAACATACATGATCATTAATTTAAAAATAATAATCTAGATGATTTGTGTATGAGATGGACAACATGAAACAGTTAAAATCTGAAAAACTACCTGGGAGTCTTATTTTTTTTAATGGAAGGTCGTTATCGTCAACCAAATATGTGCATGGAAGGGTCCGCATGCTGGTCAGGCATCTAGCTCAAGGAAATGCAACCATGTAAACCACATCATCAACCTCATATTTGTCACCACCTCTAGAGCTTGACTGTTATGTGGATGTCTAGCGGTGTGTGTCATGGATCCTATCTAAATTGGGTGTGGAATATGGAGAAGTAAACAATACTCTAGTTACTTGCATCATAACTTTGTGGCATCTTTGCAGCGCCACTACTACCAACACCAAGCTTTACAGGCTCCAAAAATCTCTTGATAGAAAAGAAAATATATTTTCATGAGATAATGTAAAAGTTAAAAAACACAGTTTCATAATTGAACATATGAGTACATTAAAAAAAACACTTCAAATTATGGTTATTGCCTTATATGTGTTAAGTTGTGACATAATGAGATTGATCCTTTCTAGGACATCAAGAGTTTGATCTGGATGGTCTAACAAGCTATCAAGTTCCTTATTCGCTTTAATGATCTTTCGTTTTATTAATACCATTGGATTGGGGGATGAATACAACCCCTCCTCATTGGCATAATCATGATCAACATGGCCTATCGAATACATATAATTTAAACATGAAAATTAATGTTATGTCAATTATATAAACAAATGAAATAATTGATCACCACACAAATAAAATTATAAAAATAAATAATAAATTTCATGTAAAATGAAAGTCAAATTTGATAATCATTTACATGTTCTATGGTTGGCCCTTTTCCATGATCATCCTGGCAGATTATAATATAATCTAATTAGAACCCAATAATATTTAAAAAATTGTTAATGATAACAAAAAAATTGATTTCCATCCAAATAAAATCAGCCTCAAAGATCAACCTCCCACATTATTATAAAATTGGGACTATGAAATATTTAGAACATTGTTAAAGATAAAAAATATATATAATGAAATAAGTAGAGGTTTCTTAAAGAGGTGTTGCATAAGTAACCACACATTATTATTCGATGTTTCTATTTGATTCAAATGGTAATCCACTAATATCTCTTCCCCGAGAGATAT